>CATIWR010329349.1:0-25693 GCA_949677035.1 Omphalea diandra | reverse complement strand
AAGATGGACCAATAGGTCCCAAATCATATGTTCCATGGATCACATGAATATCTCGAGAGCAAATTTTGCCTTGCTCGGTCACGACAAAAACAAAGCTATTGCATTTGCACTTGCATAGTCAATTGTTATACTTGCAATGTATCTTGATGATATTTGATTATAGATTATGCCATGAGAATTTGATTATTGTTTTTATTCATTAAGTCGTGACTCACCAAATCACAATTATTTTTCAGATACTGAAGCATAGACTTTGGACATTTTGGTGCATAACATTTTGCCTAAAGACACATGGAACACAGGTCGTCGGCTGAATTCCAACTCTCTCTCCTTGCGTCATGTACATGCATTTGATAGGAAGTAGTTATGGCCATTGGTCCTGACATTAGTTAACACATGTGTACATTAAATACATATGGGATTATAAATGTATGATGAATAAACCTTAATGTGTATGCATTTCTGAACATGAAATGCCATGATTTGCTACTGAAGACGATAGTTACAATTGGTGGTATCAGAGGGTTCAAACACACGCGGGGCAGACGTGCAAACCCCAGTGTGTATGACATCGCGGGGCCGACGAGCAAATTTCGGATGTTGAGTGCTCTGATAAGTTCCAGCTATAGCCACGTTGTGACGTTACAATTTGTGGTATCAAAGCTGATTTACAAATGAGAACAATGTATGTCACAGTGATTGGTTTGACAAAGGAATTTAGATGTTACAGTTTTGGTATCAGAGAGAGCTCAAGCATACACAGGGTAGACGTGTAAATCCTAGTGTGTATGACATCGTGGGGCCGACGGGCAAATCCCAGATGTTGAGTGCTCTGATAGATACCAATTGTAGCATTATAGATTATGGTAGAAAAAAATTGGTATCATAGCAAATATGAATATGGTCGTTATATTTATTGGTATCAGAGCAATATGAGTTCTGACATATGAAAAGGGTCATTACATAACATATATATGTACATTAAATACATGTTTAATTGTGTGTGTATGATGAATAAAACCTTTATGTGTATGTATTTTCGGACATAAATGTTGAGTTTTGTAAATGAAAATGGTCGTTACATAAAGACTTTATATGCATTGCTAGGGATGGAATAGCCTAAGAAAATGCCTTCATCAATTTTGGAGGTAAATGTTTTAAGATTTTCCTTAGTATTTAAAATGCAACATTTGCACCCAAATACTCTAAGATGTGATAGCTAAGGCTTTCATTCATTACATAACTTATAACAAATTTTGTTCAAATTTTGTCTTTTTTAAAACTCTACATGCAATGTAATAAGAAGTATCAATGGCTTTGGCTTAAAATTAATTAGGAGGAGAATACTTATTGAGCATAATTTTAGCCATCTCTATTAATATTCTATTTTTTGTCTTTACAACACTATTTTGTTGTGATATTTTATGAGCAAAAAAGTTATGTGAAATACCATTTTTTAAATATTAATTTTCAAAATTCTCATTTTGAAATTCTTTTCCATGGTCGCTACTAAAAACCACAAATGAAGTAACTTTTCTCATTTTGAACTCTTTTTGCAAAATTTTTTTTTAAAAGTATCAAAAGCATTAATCTTATGAGTCAATAAACTAACCCCAAGTAAGATTAAAGTAGTCATCAACAAGTACATATGCATAATGCTTTCCTCCCAAGTTAGCATTACTAGTTGGTCCAACCAAGTACAATATTTTTAGCTCTGAAGGATGATTAGTGTTGCTTTCCTATTTGATAAGGCCTACACCTTATCTTTGATGAACTTGAGCTTTGGAAGACCATCCATTAGTTTTCCTTGAGAGAAGTTTTAGAGAAGCTATAAGCTTGCATGTCCAAGTTTTCTATATTAAAGCCAAGATTAGTTGCCAATAAAAACAAGACATTTTAAAGATTGGTTAGCTACATTGTCTAAGTCAATTGTGTAGATATTTATTTACCTTTCACCTTAAAGACTACATTGTAATCTACTAAGGTAGTCACAAGGCATTCTTTAAAGTCAAAGGGAACTCAATAAATCTTTATCACCAAATTAACTTACACTCTACAAGTTATGTTTCAAACCATCAATAAGAACATTGTCAATAAAAGGGCAACACGTCTTACTAACATAACTAATGCCAATTACCTTACCTTTGACATTGTTTCTAAAGGTGACATTCCCACCTTACTTTTCATTGATGGAAGCGAATAGCTTTCGATTTCTAGTCATATGCTTTGAGTATCCACTACCCACATGCCAACTATTTTCATCATTAGTGGAGTTAAAGCACTCATATAAAGCAAAAAAGAAATTGTCTTTGTTTAAGTACCCAAGCATACTTAAGTCCTAAGGGGTTAGGCTTTGAAGGATCCTTAAGTTTGAGGTAAGCCTTTCTAATGTAACAAAACACATTAATATGACCAAATTTCACATAATAGTGACATTAGAGTATACATTTATTAGTCTTTCTCCTTAAACCACTTTAGTATGAGTAAGGAGTTTCTCATACAATTCCTAGGATAATGCATGCAAGAGCAAGTGCAATGAGGAAAAGGTGCATGTTTTTTAGCATGCCTCTTATTGTATACAAACAGTTGAAAGCTTTACTCTTGAGCTTTAAGGTGCCTTCCCTTTGCCTTTGGGCATGGAAGATCTAGTGCTCGTAGTACTTTTCTTCTTAATAACCTTTATGCTAGATGTTTAAAATGTAAAAGCTTAATGAAAGTAAGAGGAGAAGATATGGATGTCGAACCTTAATCATAGCCTAGGCCATGTCTTACTATAGATGGCCATTGAGACATAATTAGTATATCTAAGGCTTCATTCCCTTTGTGAAATTTAGAGATAAAGTTTCTCAACTTAATAACTTCCAATTTCAAAGAATTATTTTATTTACTTAAAGGAATTATGACACGATATTTTTGAAATTTATTCTAAAGGTTTCTTAAGTTTATCATTTGTTATCTCAAGCTAGAAATAATTTCATTTAAACTCTTAAAATCCTCTTCAAGTTAAGAATATTTTTCATATAAAAGTTTATTTTAGGTCAATACTGGTCACATCTCAAAGCCATAGTTTCTATAAACTCATTATCAAAATCATTTTCATCACAGGATTGCAAAGAATAACTTATCTCATTAGAAGAGTCTTCTTGAGCCATGAAGTAAAGATTTGTAACTTTATTCTCTTCCTCTTTTCTCTTGATTCATCATACCTATTAGCCTTGAGGCCTTTCTTATTTTCTTTATCCCACTTCTTTTTTTTCTTGTTGAGCTTGGGACAATCAAATTTGATGTGACCTTACTTATCACATTCATAACAAGTCACATCAAACTTTTTCTCTTAATTATTATTGGATGATGACCTTTTAAGTCTTCTTCCTTTTCTTTTCTTCCTCATTAACTCCTTAGATCTCTTTAATAGAATGACAAACACTTCTTCTTTCATTAGAGTAACTATCACTTGCCTCAATTCTTTCTCCTTTATGGTAGACTTGAAAGTATGAGCTCTATTTTCTTCTTTTTCTCTCATCTTCTTCAACTCTTTATCCTTGTTTATTACCATTTCATGAGTGAGGACTTTCTAATAAGGAAATCAATTACCATTTTACCAATCTCTTCATTGGCTTCTTTTATACCAATAACCTTAGCTCTAAACTTCTCCAAAGGAAGAGCTTTTAGAAACTTAAAGTTGACATTTATTATGTTTAATTTATTCATAGTTACTTATTGATATTTGAGTTTGATTTGATGCTAATATATGTAAATTAAGTTATTTTTTATGATTTGGTGTTATTTCTCACATTGGGATGCTTTATAGGTGTTTAGCAAGTTTGGAGCGAATTAGGACCAAACTAGGCAAATATGCAACTTCAAGGAGTAAGCTAGACATTTTGATGGATGAAATGATAATGAATTTTATCACGCCTATGACTAAAGTTGTAGTTGTAACTTTCCTCGAGGAGAAGGTGTTGTCACGTCTATGACTTCTATCATAAGTTATAACTTGGGTGCATCATGAGCTACTTTTTAACCTACATTTTAGCTTTTTTTTAGTAGTATTTAAAGCCAACTCTTAGGGTTTTCTATAAAGAGGTTAGACAGGCAAAAATAAACATTTTAAACACTTAAAAAAGGTATTTTTAGAGAAAAAAAAGGAAAAGCAAGCTACAACACAGGATCAAGTGCAAAAGTCCAAGAGATCATTGGATCAAGGAAGAAAAAGAAGAGAATATCTATCAAGACAATTAGAAGATTTCATATTTTTTTTTTCTTATTTCTTAGTTCCTCAATCAATGATGATGTTTTTACTTCAAATTTATCTTGTTTTGTTAGTATGTTAGGCTAAATCTTTAATATAAGACCTTGATGTAGCCCTAGATAATAAGTGATTGATTTATGATTTTAATTATTATATTGGGATTTTGTTCTTTTGCAAGCGAATGAATCTTGAACATAAAACTTATGATCACATGATCGCCAATTGCATGATTTATGTTTCATTTATAGGTCAAGCAATTATAAACTGAAATAAACCTAGAATCACTCCCTTTGGGTTAATTGATGAGTAGAGATGCCCATTTAACCTATTGCTATCACTTAAAGATTGTTAGATCTAAAATGGAAATGCAATTCTAGTTCACATTAAGAGATGGATATGGAAAAATAATTGCAAGTTAAGTGAGGACTTAATCAATAAAGAGGCAATTGATAGTTGCAACCTTTAATCCAATATAGCATTAAATGATTAATGATTTCATGATTTTCCATTATTGGGATCAAGTGTCTTAGATATTTTATCATAAGGTTTTCTTTCTCAATTGCTTTTATCCTTTTGTCATTGAATTGTTAGTTTAGTTTATTTTCATTACATTTTTAGTTTCTAAATGAAAATAAAATAATCATATTTCAATACTTATTGCCCTTATCTTTATGGTATGATATATGCACACACCCTTATGCACTAGATTACTTTAATTACAATCATTTTGTGGTCTTTCATAAGGTGGGCTAAAGGGATAGTTTAAAAAAGACAAGATAATAAATGAGTTTGAGTTTATTCATTGGTTTACATTTAACCCACATTGTGAACATCGAACAAATTGACACCATTATCATGGATATGATGCTTTAATATTGAAATCTTAGATTTAATTCTTAATCTATAATTTTTATTTTTTTTTATTTAATTTCAAGTGCAACACTTCATCTTGCATGCAAAGGACTATAAGTCAGACCAAGTAGAGCAAGATCTTGAACCATCTGATCTTCAGATTGAAAGAACTCTTAGAGCATGTATAAGGAGACAAAGATTGGAAGAACATAACAGAAGGAATCCATTGACAAATAACTCAGAGAACAAGAGGTCTATAAGAGACTGTGATGTTCCATTGCTTAATGAACCATAATCTAGAGTTACTGTAACGACCATTTTTATTTACAAATCAGGACATTCATGTCTAAAACTACATATGCATAAAGGTTGATTCATCATACATACACAATCCAATATGTATTTATTATACATATATGTTAATTATTGTTGAATTCTAGTGACCATAAATTACATCTTATCTACATATATATACATGACACAAGGAGAGAGAGAGTTGGAATTCAGGCGACAATTTACCTTCCATGTGTCTACATACAAAAATCTATGCTCCAAAGTATCCAAACCCTATGTTTCAATATCTGAAAAACATAATTATGATTTGGTGAGTTGTGACCCAATGAATAAAAATAATAATCAGATTCTTATGGCAAAACCAATAGCCAAATATCATGAGGATACATTACAAGTATAAGAATTGACTTTGCAAGTGCAAATGCAATAAATTGATTTTTTATTGTGACCTTGCAAGGCAAACACTATTTACGGGAATTCAAGTTATTCAAGTGACATTTGATTTTACTAGCCAACATATAACAAGTGAATCATTTGATTACTAACATTTGCCAATATGACATATTAGTCCTTTTTTTTTTTCCAAGTGATTTGTAAGTGTTTGACAAGTTGGTCACAACATCGTTTTAGTTCCACATGCAAGTGTTCATTTACAATGGCTTGCCAAGTAATCATTAAGACCATATGCTTCTTACTTAACTTGTAATCATATGTAAAATGTCACCATTCAATCACATATACATGCAATAGAATATAACCATATCATAAAAATCATCACACATACACATTAGAATCTACTTATGGCTTTTACTCACCTTTTAATGTGATCAACCTTTATAGCATGTTTGGTCCTTTCTCTTGGGCTTCCTTAAAGTGTTGGAATCCTAACATTTGATACATACTTGGTTATAGGTATGTCAAAATGACTTTGAATGCTTGGTATGCAACTATGGCATTTTCCATGCAAGTGGACCTAGTGTTTATGCATATTTTCCTTATATGGCAACGTGACCTTGCTACACTCTCACAACAAATAACTCTATATATAATTATCCAAATGACTTGATTCTTTTTTTCAAATAAACTAGACATATAATGATACACCATATAAAATTTTAGGTTCATATAAAACATATAGGAAATGTTGTGAATTTTTGAATTTTGTCGTATTTCAATGTCATCTCAGTCTGACTAGGACTTACAGTCTTGAGTATATCTCAAATTTTAGAAATCCAATTGCAAAACTAATTTACTAAAAGTTATAAAACACATAAACAAACATTTTTTTTAATGTTTTACTCGTAGCGTAATTCAGTCTATAAAGTTACTAAAACAAATGAATAATCTCAAAGTGAGCAGATTTTCAACATGTTGACAATTAGTCATAATGAAAGGGCAATATCTCATCAACCATGCTAAATTTGGCAAAAATCTTTTACAGGAATGTAGATAATATATAATTATACAACCTTTAAGCTTGGCACATCATCAAATTCCAACTCTATGGCCATTAAATATTTGGAAAACAAAAATAAAAGACTGATGAGGTTCCATTGGGTTCAGGGTCAATCACAAACAATAAGCCATATCTCTTTCCATACAATAAATTAAACAAAAATGTTTTACTTGCATTTATATAGGCCATAAATCTACAACTTTCATATTTTACATTTTCCCTAATTCCTCTTATAAGGTTATGAAATTATGGGTATAAAATCTGTTTTGACAATAAAACTAACACAATCAGCTCTTGTTTCTTTTAAGCTTCAACCTCCATACATGAGCTCTACCTTAAATTACTCCACAATTCTTCCTAATCATGCATATTGAACATGTTATGAGGGAATAATTTCATGTTGGAAGAAGAAAAAATCACTTATCTCTTTTGTCAAAACTAGAAAAGCTTAGGGTTTCCTCCAAGCTAGCTCACTCTTCTCCCTCTCCTTCTTTTTCTTCTTCCTCCTTTCTTCCTTTCTTTCTTTCTATTTTTTGAACTCTCTCACATTTTTGGCTCTCCAATTTGATCTTAAAAGATGAGAAATTTAATTTGTATACCTACCCTAATAAGAAAAAATCATAGTGTCTCACTACCATTTGTTGGAAGTTTAATGTTTCTCTTTTAGTCCATCTTCTTCACTCTTTCATCACCTCCATCCATCTTCTAATCTCCATATGCTCCTTATACTATTAAATAAGCTCTAAAATACCATTATTTATGATGTTATATCATGCACACAATATAAGATAATTTTCATGCAACTATACAAACATTACATATATGTTTAAACATCCAAAATGCAATGGTGCAAGTGTCATAGTTTGCTTATCCAATTGACATATCTAAATGATCATTTATCCATGCATATGTTCATGTGGGATTGCAAATCATTTATGCAATGAATATGTTCATGTGAGAATGTTAATGCATGAGGATAGGGATATTAAATTTCTTCTCCTCTGATGAAGAATTTCATCCTCAAAATTTAATACCTGTAAACAAATGTGGATATTGTCATTTAATGTTCTCTTCGATTTCCCACATAGCCTTTTCTTGTGAGTGGTTTCTCTATAACACCTTAACCAAAGATATTTCTTGGTTTCGTAACTGTTTTGTCTTATGACCAATGATTCTCAATAATTCTTCAACATAACTTACATCATCTATAATTGTTATTACTGAATCCCAAAGTATATTTGTAGGATCAGACCGATACTTTTTGAGCATACTCACATGAAATACATTATGAATTTGAGCCACCGTTGGAGGCAGTACTAGCCTATAATTCAATGGATCAATTTTTTTAGGGATTTCATATGGTCCTATGTGTCGAAGACATAGTTCCCCCTTCTTACCAAATCAAAATTATTCCTTTCCATAGTGAAACTAAAAGGAACACTATGTCTCCCACATCATATTCCATTTCTCTTATGTGTTGGCCTGCATAGCTCTTTTACCTATCTTATGCTACTTTAAGTTTGCTCTTGATTACATTCACCTTGTCTATAGTGTCTTGCACTAGTTCTGGTCCTTCAAAAACACCCATCCCTTGTTCAGCCTAATAGATAAGACTTTGACATTTTCTTCCATATAGTGCTTTATATGGTGCCATCTATATACTGTTATGCTAAAGATTATTATAAGCAAATTCAATCAAGGTAATATATTCATCCCATGCACCTTTAAACTCTATCACATAAGCTCGAAGCATGTCTTTAGGTGTCTAAATTGTCTTTTTCAATTGCTCATTTGTTGAAGGATGAAAAGCAGTACATAAACTCAACTTAGTACCTAATGTATGTTGCAAAATAAACCAAAATCAAGATGTAAATTATTGATATCTATCTGAAATAATGGACATTCGAACACCATGTAATCTGACAATTTCATCCACATATTTCTTGACTAAGTGCTTAAGTGAACTACCCCCATCGAATAGTAAAAAAGTGAGCTGACTTAGTTAGTCTATCAATGATCACCATATAACATCATTCTTCTTCAAAATCCTTGGCAACCCATATACAAAGTCAATGGTTATTCTTTCTCTTTTCCATATTAGAATCGTCAATGGTTTTAACTTTCTAACTAGTGCTTGATGTTCCATTTTGTTCTACTGACAAGTCAGACATGTTGAAACATAATCTACTACATTTTTCTTCATTTTAGGCCAACAAAAATGAGGTCACAGAGTATTATACATTTTTCTCATTCCTGGATGCATGTCATATGGTGCGTTATGTGCTTCTTCTAGGATCTATTTTTGCAAGTTATCCATATTTGGCACACAAATATGAGCACCCAACATCAAGGCATCATTTCGAATAGTAAAATTATCATGTCTCCTTTATTTTATAATTTTAATCATTCTATGTAACTTTAGATCCTTGCCCTATGCTTATTTATTTCGATCATGCAATATTGGTCTTACTTAGCAAGCAATACCTCATTCTATTATATTTTTTTTTCCATATTCATAGCTTGTAACTAAAGTAAATAAGACAATGAAAATACTTGTAAATCATTATTTCTTAATTTCCTGCCCAAAGCATCAATCACCACATTTGCCTTTCTTGAGTGATACTCAACGGTGCAATCATAATCTTTTAGTAGTTCTAACCACTACCTTTGTCTCATATTTAATTCTTTTTTGGCTCATCAAATACTTTAAGCTCTTGTGATATGTAAATATGTTAAAAGTTTCACCATACAAGTAATGTCTCCATATTTTCAAAGCAAACACAACGGTAGCAAGTTCTAATTCATGTACTGCGTAAAATAATTCCTAAAGCTTCAGTTATTTATATGCATACACAATTACCTCACCATGTTGTACTAAAACACATCCCAAGCCTTGATGAGAGGCATCACTATAAACTACAAATCCTCTATTACCTATAAGAATGGCTAACACTGGCGCATACGTTAGTTTATCTTTTAATTCATCAAAACTCTTCTGACATGCTTTAGACCACTAAAATACTGTGTTTTTCCAAAGTAACTTAGTCAAATGAGCAACTATAAATGAAAACCCCTCAATAAATCAATGATAATGCCCAACTAGTCTTAAGAAAATTTAGACTTCTACAACACTCTTTGGGGATTCCCATTTTACTATTTCATTGGATCCATCTTTTTGCCCTTTTCAGAAACTACATGTCCTAAAAATACCATATGGTTGGTCCAGAACTAGCACTTGCTTAATTTAACAAATAGTTATTTTCTCTTAACATTTGCAATGCAATCCTTAAATGTTGTTCATGATCCTTTTTGCTCCTTGAATACACCAATACATCATTAATGAACACAATTACAAATTTATTTAAGTAATGCTAAAATACTTTATTCATAAAATCCATATATGCAGCTACTGCATTAGTCAAGCCAAATGGTATCATAAAAAATTCACAATGCCTATACCTAGTTCGAAAAGTTGTCTTCAGTACATCAGGGTTCGAAATTTAGAGTTGATAATATCCTAATTTTAGGTCAATTTTAGAAAACATACATGCTCAGGATATTTGTTCTTCACAGTAACCTGATTCAACTGTCTATAATCAATATACAACCTTATTGTCCCATCTTTCTTTTTAACAAATAATACTAGAGCACCCCAAGGTGACACACTAGGTCTAATGAATACCTTTTCAAGTAGTTCTTGTAATTGGGTTTTTAATTCTCTCAACTCAACTGGAGCCATCCTATGAGGTAGAATGGATATCATTGTTGTTCCTGGGACTAACTTAATTGTGAATTCTATCTCCCTATTAGGTGGAAAACTAGGTAAGTCAACTAGAAACACATATAGAAACTCATTTACCACTGAAATATTCTCAATTAATTCATTTGTTAACCTTATGTCTACAACATGTGCCAAATAAGCTTCATAACTAGTTTCAATCATGCGAAAAGCCTTGATAGCAAAAACTAAACATGCAAGTACAATTTGCCTTTCCCCTTAAAATGTAACCCTTGTATGATTTAGAGATTCTAGAACAACTTCCTTAGTAAAACAATTCACTATTATAAGATATTTGGACAACCATTACACACCCAATATCACATCAAATTCATGGAGTGGAAACAATACTAGATTAATATTCAACTTAATGTCATCAATGTGAATCACACAATCATGACATACCTTATCCATAATCATCACATCTCTTGAATGAGTACTAACATATAGGTTAAAACCTAAAGGTTGATGTTTACTACACAGTTGTGATGCTATGTTCAATGACATGAATGAATGTATGGAGGTCTAACTCTGTTAGCAAATTGATCTCTTAATGGTTGGCATGACGCTTTTATGGAATGCAAAACAACTGACTCCACTCTCTTTAGTAAGTCATAGGTACTACCATGACTACTCTCTACTAATGCCCTATAGACATATAAGACTATGTCATAAGATAATGCATAATAGCGTAAAATTCATGTCATGTTTATATGTATGTCCTCGTGGAACCTATCCCTGCTCCGATACCAAAAACTGCAATGACCATTTTCATTTACAAATCATGGCATTCATGTCCATAAAGGTTGATTCATCATACATACATAATCCAACATGTATTTATATGTTAACTATTGTTCAATTATAGTGACCATAAACTACTTTTTATCTAGATATATGTGCATGACACAAGGAGAGAGAAGGAGTTGGAATTTAGCTGATAACCTGCATCCCATGTGCAAAAATGTATGCTCTAAAGTATCCAAACACTATGCTTCAGTATCTAATAAATATAATTGCGATTTGTAGAGTCACAACTCAATGAATAAAAACAACAATCAGGTTTTTATGGCACAATCAACAAACAAATATAATTAGGATACATTATAAGTATAAGATTGACTTTGCAAGTGCAAATACAATAGATTGATTTTTTTTGTCATGACCTTACAAGGCAAACAATGCTCCTAGGAATTCATGTGACTCAAGTGACATTTGATTTTGTTAGCCAGCATATAACAAGTGAGTCATTTGATCAATAACATTTGCCAATAAAATATATTAGTTTTTTTTCCCAAGTGATTTGCAAGTGTTTGACAAACCGGTCACAACATCCTTTTAGTTCCATATGCAAGTGTTTATTCAGAATTGTATACCAAGTAATCATTAAGATCACACACTTCTCACTTGACTTGTAATCACATGTAAAATTTAGCAATTCAATCACATATACATGTAATAGAACATAAGCATATCATAAAAATAATCACACATGCACATTAGAATCTAAATATGGCTTTTTACTCACCTTTTAATTCGACCAACCTTTATGGTAGGTTTGGTCCTTTCTCTTAGGCTTCCTCAAAGTGTTGGAATCTTAACATTTAATACATACTTAGTTATATGTATGTCAAAATGATTTTGAATGCCTTCTATGCAACTATGGCAAGTTCCATGCAAGTGGACCTAGTGTTAATGCATAATTTCCTTACATGGTAGGCCGACCTTGCTATACTCTCACAGTAATAACTCTAGATATACTTATCAAAATAACTTGATTCTTTTTTGAAAATAAACTAGACACATAATGATACAACCTAGTAAAATTGTAGGTCAATAGAAGATATAAAAAAAATGTGGTGAATTTTTTAATTTTGCCCTATTTCAATGTCATCTCAGTCTCATTAGATCTTACAATCTTGGGTATATCTCGAATTGTACAAATCCAATTACAAAACTAATTTACCATAGGTAATAAAACACATAAAGAAAATTTTTTTATGTTTTACTCATCATCTAATTCAGTCTATAAAGTCACCAAAACAAATGACCAATCTAAGGGTGAGTAGGTTTTCAACAAGTTGATAATCAATCATGATGAAAGGGAAATATCTCATCAACCATGCTAAATTTGCCTAAAATATTTTACAGTAATGTAGATAATACATAAATATACAAATTTTAATTTTGGTACATCATAAACTTCATATTCCATTGCCATCAAATTTTTTTAAAATAGAATTAAAAGATTGATGAGGTTTCATCAGGTTCAAGGTTAGTCACAATCAATAAGCCATATCTCTTTCCGCACAACAAATTAAGCAAAACTGTTTCACATAAATTTAGATGGCCCATAAAGCTACAACTTTTACATTTTACACTTTCTCTTCTAATGTTATGAAATTGTGGGTACCAAATTTGCTCTAACAATAAAGCCAATATAATCAGCTCTTATTTCTTTTAAGGTTCAACCTCCATACATGAGCTCTACCTCAAATTACTCCATAATTCTTCCTAATCATGCATGTTTAACATGTTATAAGGGAGGAATTTCATGTCAGATAAAGATAAAATCACTTAATTCTTTTGCCAAAATTAGAAAAGCTTAGGGTTTCCTCCAAGCTTGCTCACTCTTCTCCTTCTCCTTCTTCTTCTTCCTCTTTTTCCTCCTTTCTTCCATTCTTTATTTCTATTTTTTGCACTTCCTCACATTTTTGGCTTTTCAATTTGATCCGAAATGATGAAAAATTAATTTGTATACCTACCTTAATAAGACAAAATTATGGTGTCTCGCTACCATCAGTTGGAAGTTCAATATGTCTCTTTTAGTCCCTCTTCTTCACTCTTTCATCACCTTCATCCATCTCTCAATCCCCATATGCTCCTTATAGTTTTTAAATAAGCTCTAAAACACCATTATTTATGATGTTATATCATGCACACAACATAAGATAATTTTCCATGCAACTAAACAAACATTACATATATGTTCAAGCATCCTAAATGCATTGATGCTAGTGTCATCATCGTGCTTATCCAATTCACATATCTAAATGATCTTTTATCCAATGCATATGTTCATATGAGATTGCAAATCATTTATGCAAAAAATATGTTCATGTGAGAATGCTAATGAATGAGGATAGGGATGTTACAATTTCAAGAATAGCTATAAATGCTAACAACTTGAGAACAAATATGCGTTCATACGTATGTTTTAAAAAAAATCAATTTAGAAGTTTACCACATGAAGATTCACACATTCATAGGACAACATTGTTGGATATTTGTGATGTTTTCAAGCAAAAAATGATGTTATCAAATTGAGATTATTTTCCTTTTAACTTAGGGACAAAGCCAAGTCATGGTATCATTTATTGGCTTTAGGCTCAATCACCACATAGGAGCAACTATCGAAAGCCTTTTTTAAATAAATTATATCATCTAGTGAAGTTAGGTAAATTAAGGAATGACACCTTTTTTTATGCTTAAATGAAAGAAAAATCTTTTTATGAGACTTAGGATAGATTCAAGGAATTAATGAGATGCCCTTATCATGGTTTATCCAAGTGGCTTATCTTGCAAAACTTCTATAATGGTTTGAGCCCTTCTTTGAGGAGTGCCTTAGATGTTGCTATAGGTGGAGATCTTATGGCCAGGATAGAAGATGTAGCCTATTGCTTGATGAGATGGTTACTAATAGTTATCATTAACCAACCAAAGAGTCATGCCAAGGAATATAGTGGGAGTGTTAGAGGTTGATCAATTAACCATTATGCAAACCCAAATAGCTAACTTATACAGGCAAATCAATGTAATGAATTGCAATGTCATTTCTTATCCAACTCTGCAAATGACTTTTTGAGAGCTCTATAGAGGAGGCGGTCATGTGAGTATTGATTCTTAAGTGGGCAACCCATTTATTTCTTTAAATGTTAAGCAAGCAAACTTTACGGGGAGTTTCAATAATAGACAAAGCAAAAATCCTTATTCCAATTCTTGCAATCCTATTGGATAAATCATCCACACTTTTCTTGGAATGGGAACAATTCCTTAAGGCCATAAGCACCCCTAGGTTTTCAAGTACATTAGCAATAGGATAAGAAATCAAGTTTAAAGGTCATGATGGAGAGATTCATTATCAAAACTAATGAAAGGATGGATGGATAAGATGAAGCTTTGAATAGGTTAGATGATAAAGTTGATCAAATTTGTAAACACCATTTTTCATTTATTCATGCATTAGAGGTACAAGTGGGAGTTGGCAAATGCTATGTCATTGAGACAAGTGGGGACTTTACCCTATACTTTTCAGGTCAAACATTAAGAGCATGTGGAAGCTATCACTTTGAGAAGTGGAAGAGAGAGAAAAATAGAGTTGATGAGCCTAGAGACCAACTAAAAGAATAAGCAACTCAAAAACAGAAGCCTAAGGAGGAATCACATGAAACAAAAGTGGAAAAAAGCTTATCCTCCACCACCAAAGCTTCAACCTTATGTGCGTCCCATTCCATTCACTTAAAGATTAAAGATCAAAGAGATAATAAAAAACTAAGGACTTTGCCAAATTTCTTGAAGTTTTCAAGAAGATTCATATCAATAGTCCATTCCTTAAAACATTAGCTGAAATGCCTTCTTACGTCAAATTTATTAAAGGCATAATTCTAATAAGAAGAGGCTTGAGGAGTTGAAGAATGACCCTTATGAAAGAATGTAGTGCCATTTTGTAAAACAAGCTTCCTTAAAAAGTTAAGGATTTGGAGCATTTTATTATACCTTATGAAATTGGTGAATTAGAATTTGATAAAGCTCTTTGTGATCTCAAATCTAGTATTAATTGATGTTTTTATCTCATTTTAAGGAATTAAAGATAGGAGAGCTTAAGGAAATAAGGATATCTTTACAATTAGTAGATAGTTTAGTCAAATATCCTAAAAGATAGTTTAGTCAAATATCCTATAGAATTGTTGAAGACATCATTATGAAGGTGGAAAAATTCATTTTTTTAGTAAACTTTGTGGTGCTAAACTTTAATGAAGATTATGAGATACCCCTTATCCTAAAGAGACCATTCCTAACTACGGGTAAAGCTCATATAGATGTGGAGCTAGGAAAATTATCCTTGAGAGTGGAAGATGAACAAGTAGAATTTGAAGTATACAAGACCAAGAAGATACCAATTATATAAGAAAGGTGTTAAAAATAAACAAGATTGATGATGAAAAAGGAAAAGAGAGAAAGGGACAATAAGAGTTAAGGTTAGATGTGTATGGAAATACCATGATTTATAAAAAGAAGATAAAGGAGTTGCATGACAAGCACATTATGCAATACACCTTTTAGGAAGGACAACAAGTGTTACTTTTTAACTCTTGGTTGACATTATTCCCAAGAAAATTGAAATTAGATGGTTAGGACCTTTCACAGTAATGAAAAGTTATTTCCATGGAGAGGTTGACATTAAAAATAAAAAATAAAAAGTTTTCAAGGTGAATGAATAATGTCCTAAGTCCTACTATGGGATGGAGCCAAATAAGCATGAAGAAGTCCTTCATTTCACCATCATATCTGACTAAAGAAGGAGAACTGTCAAGTTATAAGACCTTAAAATAATGTTTTTAGGAGGCAACTCAAGTTTTAATTTTCTTTCAATTAGTTAGTCTTAGTTAAAATTTTGAATAAAGTTCTTTGGCATGTTGATTGTTTTATGAGGAGCAAATGAAAGAAAAAAAAGGATATTCAAAGCAACCAATTTGAAGGAAAACTTATATAAAAAAAAAAGTGGTAACAATTTCATTTGGCATTTAATGTGCATTTTATGTTATAATGTTACTTGTTTAAGTTTTTTCACTAAAATGTTATGAGTGTTTGCTAAAATTGTCCTCACTTGAATTTCATGTCAAAATAGTAAAAAGGATGAAGTTAGTAGCCCTATTGTGTAGGATAGATGTGTAAAAGATTTTAGATGTTCTAGAATTTCATATTCTATTTGCATTTGAAGGGAAACATTGCTTATAAATAAAGAGGAAAATAGCTTTGACTATACTCTTCATCTATTATAGCAATCGAAGAACACAAATGGGTCCTTTCCAAGCCAAAATCAAGAAAGAACAACCCTTACCCCCTCCCACCACTTAATCTCAAAATGCCTAAACCCAAAACTCCACCTTTACCCAAAAGAACCCTTATTTCCAAAAAATCCATAACATTTAATACTTACCATATATACTTTCTTGAAGAAATTATGACAATGGAGAATAAGAACAAAGTTGAAGGAATTATTATTGAGGTTAAGGAGTCTTCTTCTAGTGATGAGGAAGAGGGAGGAAAAGGGGCATTGAAGGCCTATACTTCAAAAAGATGGAAGAGGAAGACCACTAAAATTATAAGGGGCAAGGGAAGGCCTAGGAAATAGTAGGAAGAAGTTTTAATGTTATTATATTAACAATGTAATCCCTTGGATGTTAGATTTTTAAGCTCTATAACTTTTCATGTTTAGTTCCATTCAATTTTAGAGTTTGTTCGTGTTTAATTAGAACTTTTTTTTAATGTTGATTTTAAGTTTTTAATGTGTGTTTAATGTTAGTTGATGTTAATTTTATGTTTTAAGTTTGATTTGAAATGGATTATGAATTATGAACGTCCTAATTTGATGAATTTTATCATTTTTATACATTCAGAATGTGTTGGAGGATATTGTACAAAAAGGAAATTGATTTTACAAAAATTCAAAGGCATTAGAGGCAGGTATTATTATGGCATAACCAAAGTTGTAGGCCATAACTAGGTAATGAAATAAAGGCTCAAGTGAGTCGCAGGTCATGACTTGAGTCACGCTTATGACTCAATTATGATTTGAATGGGGAAAAAGGCTATCACATTGTGATCCCTTATGCATTTAGAGGAAAACTTAGAAGGATTTTTAAGAAAATTTGAATTTCAAATGCTTCCTAACCAAAACCTAGCCTCTTCCATTTATAAATAGGCCTTTTCTTTCATAATTTCACTCACACATTCATTCAAACACTCTTCTAAAGTTTGAAAGCAAGTAGAAGTCTTTTAAATATCACCTTTCCCTCTATCTTTTAGTTATTCTTTTGCTTATTTACTTCCAAATCACTACCGATAATTTTCATCACCTCAATATGTCTTTAAGAGCTTTATTATCAAGACAAAGGGTGAAGCAACAACAAAGAGGTTTAAGAGACATCTCATCAAAGTACAATGCTCCCTTCCCCATTTACAATGATGAAGAAGGTGAGAAATTCCTTTTACTTAACTCTAAAGTGCATGTTGCATGTAGGTTTTTATATGAACCAACTTCTGTGAAACTAGAAATCATAGATAGGATGAAAGATCTTTTAGGTAGGTTAGGGTTGATTAAATTTGCATTCACACAAATCCCATCTTACAAAAGACTCAATCTTGAGTTCTTTTCAATACTCCACGTTAAGAATAAGTATGAAACATGTCTAGTTTTTAGTCTTTTGGTAAGCAATATAATCTTGATTAAAAACTGTGAGAGATGCCTTTAGCTTCTATAAAGGAAACATGAATGATCGCCTCAAAAACTTTATTATTAAAGATTTTTGGGAAAGAATTTCTGCTGTTGAGGTATTGAACTTCCAATAAACCTCAAGTGGGGTAATAAAAGATAGGTGTTTGATGATCCTTTATAAGTTTATGGCCTTTACGATCCTTAAGAATAATGAATCAATCAAAATCTCTAAGTAATAGATCTTTTTTGTGGCATATACATAATAAGCTAAAAGTCTCAATTACTTATCATATTATTCAATATTTGGAAGGTATAACCAAACATCCTAGACGAGTCATAGGTTAGGGCATATAGTCATAGGTTTAGCTATGCATTTGTGTGGCT
The DNA here is from genome assembly GCA_949677035.1 of Omphalea diandra. Classification (NCBI taxonomy): domain Eukaryota; kingdom Viridiplantae; phylum Streptophyta; class Magnoliopsida; order Malpighiales; family Euphorbiaceae; genus Omphalea; species Omphalea diandra. Next base: position 7,179 of record CATIWR010329349.1, on the reverse strand, counting down.
TTGATCCTAGCCAAACGAGTAAAGAAAATGTGCCTATTATAAGGACTTTGGATCTTGCTACATTGAAAAGGATAATGGTTGTGATAAATTTAAAGGGCCAAAGATTAAAAAATCTAAAAAGAAGAAGTTTGAGAGGAATGTGAAGAAAAGGAAGACACTGACATTCCCATTGTTTCGCCTTTTAACAATCTTCCACAATAAAGAGGAACCTAGTGTGTAACACCCTATTCTTAAGGCCTTTTTTTTTTTTTTTTCTAAATAATGATTCTTTTCCTAGACTATACACTTGGCATAGATGGTGAAAACATGCTAGTATGGAACTCATCAATATGTTAAAAAGAAAAAACTTGATTGAAGGTCTACCTAAAATTAAGTTAGCAAAGGAAGGAGTTTGTGAAGCATGTGAAAGAGGTAAGCAAATTAAATCCTTATTTAAAGCTAAAAACAATGTAAGTTCTTCTAGACTATTGTAATTGCTTCACATTGATCTATTTGGTTGACCTTAGTATAATATCTAGCATGTGAGACATGCATTATGCATTTATCATAGTAGATGATTACTCTAGATATACTTGGGTATTATTCCTTCCTCATAAGGATTCTTGTTTTGATGCATTTAGAACCTTTGCCAAGAGAATTCCAAACTAAAAAGATTTGAAAATCTCTTTTATTAGAAGTGACCATGGAGGAGTTTTGAGAATGCTAAGTTTCATAGCTTTTATTATGAGTATGGTATCTCACATAGCTTCTCAACTCCTAGAACACCATAACAAAATGGTGTGGTAGAAAGGAAGAATAAAACTTTTCAAGAAATAGCTAGAACCATGTTGAATGAGTACAATCTTCCTAAGTATTTGTGAGCTAAAGCTATAAACACTTCATATTATGTATTAAATAGTCTTAGTGAGACCGTTGTTGAAGAAAACTCCATATGAGTTATGGAATGATAAAAAGCCCAAGATTGCATATATCAAAGTTTTTTGTTATAAATGTTCTATTTTAAACACTAAAGACAACCTTGACAAGTTTGACTCCAAATCCGATAAAGGAATTTTCCTTGGATATTCTACTACTTGCAAAGGGTATAGAATTCTCAACAAGAGAACACTTATTATAGATAAGTCTATGCATGTTGTGTTTGATGAATCTGACCCCACTTCTTTAATAAAAGAAAAAGATGTTAATGACCTTATAGGTCCTATGAGTGGCTAAACATTACAGAATAAGGAAAGAACATGGATAAGCTATAAGACTTAAGGAATGAAAGAAATGAAGATCTATATCTTCCTACTCCTGGTGAAGAGAAAACTCAGCTGGAAAAAGACTAAATTCAAGAAAGATCACATAAGACATCTTATCATTAGTGATCCATCAAGTCAGGCAATAACTATATCATCTTTTAGAAATGCATGTACTAATCTTGCTTTTGTATTCCTTATTGACCCTAAGACCATATATAAGGCCATTAGAGATGAACATTAGGCTCTTGCTATGCAAGAAGAAATCAACCAATTCGAAAGAAACACACTATAAACCTTAGTTTCTAACCTCATAACCATTCTATTATTGGAACCAAATGGGTCTATAGAAACAAACTTGATGAACATGAGACATTGTTAGGAACAAGGCTTAATTAATAGCCAAAGGCTATAACCAAGAAGAAGGGATTGATCTTGATGAGACCTTTGTACCTCTAGTTAGACTTAAAGCCATTATAATTCTACTTGCATTTGCATCTCACATGAATTTCAAGTTATATCAAATGGATGTCAAAAGTACTTTTCTCAATAGATACATTGATGAGAAAGTCTTTGTTGAACAACCTATTAGTTTTGAAAGTCATTACTTTCGTAATCATATGTTCAAACTAACCAAATCTTTATATAGAATGAAGCAAGCTCTAAGAGCTTGGTATGAGAGATTGAGCAACTTTCTTATAGAAAAGGTTTTTCTAAAGGTTTGGTAAACATAACTATTTTTATGAAGAAAAAGAAAAGGGAAATATTGTTAGTGCAAATATATGCAGATGATATCATATTTGGCACTACTAATGTTTGCTTATGTGAAGATTTTTCTAAAGTAATAAATAGTTAGTTTGAAGTGAGCATGATGGGAGAACTTAAATTCTTCCTTGGATTACAAATCAAATAAGGAAAAGAAGGAATCTTCATCAACCAAACCAAATATGCAAAGGAACTAAACAAAACATTTGGCGTAAACAATTGCAAACCTTGCAAAACTCCTATGAGCTCCAACATCAAGCTAAGCATGGATGAACATGGTAAGAATATGGACAAAAAGCTATACAGAAGTATGATTGATAGTCTACTCTATCTCACAGCCACTAGACCTAATATTATATTCAATGTTTGCTTATATGCTAGGTATCAATCTAATTCTAAAGAGTCTTACTTGCTTACTGTGAAACACATACTTATGTATCTTCTTGGTACCCCTAACTTAGGACTTTAGTATCCTAAGAGTTCTTCATTTGAGTTAAATGCATTCTCAGATGTTGATTTTGCTAAATGTATCTTAAATAAAAAGTACTTTCATGCACATGTCAATTACTTAGTTAATGTTTAGTGTTCTAAAGTTGCAAAAGGCAAAACTCAGTTATTTTATAAACTGCTAATGAGTATGTAATAACTGGACTATGTTGTGATCAAATCCTATGGATGAAACAACTTGACTACAATGTTGTTGTAAAGCAAGTTGTTATTAAATCTGATAACACTAATGCTATAAACTTGCCTAAAAATCTAATTTAGCATTCTAGAAGCAAGTATAGAGACATCAAACATCACTTTCTTAAGGATAATGCTAGTAATGGAGATATTGTGTTAGAATTTGTTGATACTAACCATCAATTGGTAGATATTTTCATAAAACCATTTTGTGATAAAAGTATGCAATTCATTAAAAGAGAACTTTGTATGATTGATGGAAATACCTTGGAATAGCTTCAAATAAGTTTATCTCCTTTATAGTTAATTTATAATCTTTGTTACTTGTGATGATATTTGATCACTAGTAAAGTCTTTAGATTAAATACTAAATATTTTAATTATGCCTACTATTAATTAAACTATCCAAATATTAGTTAAATTCATTATCATTTCATCGAATTTAATTAATAACATTCATCAGCTAAGCTTTCAAAAATGGTTGTCACTGAAAAATCTATTTTAGACAAAGTTTTATTTGAGTAATAGGGCCAATGTTTGTTGCGTATCTCACAACAACCATTATGTCACATATAAGTTTTTCATTTTAATTCTATAAGTCTATACGATTATTGCTTATCCCCAATGATTATTGCCACCATTTTAATGATCGTTGTGAACCAACCACCATCATTGGTTGAAGAACACTTGAAAGGTTAAGCTAATAGTCATGCCCAACAATCGTTGCCTAACTCATAAAAACCATTAAACATTTCCAACGGTTACTTTTTTTTTTTAAAAAAAAAGGAACCTATTGAACTTTTATTTAAACCCTGAAACCCTAAATTTCCTTCATTTTTCTTTTATAGCCTTACCTTATCTTCATCTCTCTCTCTCTCAATTTTTGTTATAATTTTTTGCATTTTCCTTGCATCAATCACTCATGGCACCAAAACCTAATTCCATAAACATATACAAACAGCTTGCTAGAAAGAACCTTAACCTACTTACACTAACGCTAGCTTTGAAACAGAAGAGAATCTTGCCTCGATGATTGCTCAACAAAAAAAGAAAAAGTGCAGAACCTTCGAACTTAAAATCATAGCATAAGAAGAAAGCTAAAATAGCCCATGAATCTAAGGCCAAAAGAAATGTAATTAAAACAGAGTACACTCCCAAACTAGGTTCAAAGCGTACAACTGATCCTCTAGCTCAATAATTTCATCTCAAAGATGAAAAAGAAAAACTTTTAGCTAACAAACTACTGAAATGATAGCTTAGTGGTGGAACATTCTTAGAGTGGAATGACTTGTAGAGGTACAATTTTGCAGTGCAAATTGAGGATTTCATGATTGGCATTGGATTGGAATTCTTCTGCCACATCAAAGAACATTTATACTTAGAGCACACTGTGGAATTCCTCACTACTTTGAAAGTCTTAGGGAATGATTGTGAAGTCTATGCTAAAGTGGCATAATCAAATTCAAGCTATTTAGGAAAAAAATGCAAGATTAGGCCAAATGACTTGGCTAAATGCTTTGATATTACCAACACAAGTGTGATAGAGGCTCCTCCAACATTTAAAGTAGATTTCAATTAATTTTGGAAATCCATCACTGACGAGACTACAAACTACAATAGTAATAATAACAAGGCTTTGAAGATCAAGAACCAAGCCCTAGGGATTGCCCACAGGTTCATTACATGGAATATTAATAGAAGGGGCCTTACACAATGATGGACTTGTTTACCTCTAGTATATGAAGAACAAACAAAAGGTGAGAACACCTTAGCTGTTGTTATAGAGAATTGATGGGCAAATTGATAAGCCTGATGCCTTTGTGATGGCTCACTACATCACAAAGATTGTAAAGTTTATGAAGGCCATCACCCTAACTAAGGTAGAGCTCAAGGATTATGACATGATGTTTGAAAAGCTGCTTGATAATGAGCCTATTTGAGAGAAAATGCTACTAAACATAGGTATTTTACAAAGGTTAGACATAGGGTTGATCAAAAAAATGCTTGAGGAAATAGAAGTCCTTCGAGAAAAAGAGGATAATAAGAATATTGAAGAAGCTATCAGTTCAGGGGTTACAATATTAGAAGGACTATCTACTTCATCTTTATCTCCCTTTGAGCAAAAAGTGCTTGAGCAATTAGAAGCACTCACTGTTGTAGTTAAGAAAGTTGAGGACTCTTTCATTTCCCTTTACCAAATAGTGGACCAGCTCAAAAGTAAGTTGAAGGAAGTGAACTAGACACTTGATTGGATTGTGGAAGGATTAGATCTACAACCTGGAAGTCCAAGTGATCAAGAGCAACAAATGGCTACACTTGAGTACAAAGATACTTCCTCTAAGCAATAAGTTCCCCCACTAGAGTTTAAGGAACCTACACTGCCAGTAGATAGATCAAACTCATTCCTCTCCTTCCAAACTCACTTCTCCTCATGAGTCATCCACATAATTATTTTATTTCATTTCTTTTTTTTTCAAAAATAGATGATAATTTGGCAACATATTTTTATAATGTAAAGTAAATCATTTTCTTTGTTCTCTTACATTGAATATATGGTTTATATATGTTTTTTTTATCTTTTACTTATTATTTTGTTCTTTTTTATAATGGCAAAAAATGGGAGAAATAAGAAATAAAATGGTGCATATAATATGAGCATATCTTAAAGTGGAGCAAAATGTTAAATCATGCCAAGGATGATCAAATAACAATCTCTTGGATGAGAAATTAAAGGATAACATGATAACTCTTACATGACCTTAATAGATTAAGGGGGGAGTTAAAATTTGATCCTTAATATATTTCCTTATTCCTTTTGTTAGATTGTTTATCATCATCAAAAAGGGGGAGAATGTTGAACCTCAAGGTTCCAAGTTTTGTTTTGATGATTACAAACAAATCAAAGAGCTAATCCTTATCCAAGTTATTTATGTTAAAACTTGTAAGCATATCAATCCCTTGAACTATGATGATTAAAGAAGGAAGTATGTTTTCAAACTCAAAGTATTAAAGAGTAAAGATTAATGCAAACTCAGCTTAACAAACCAACGGGTGTTGTCTTCACCAACAAATGATGTGGACCTATCAATGGGCATTGAGATATCACAATAGGTGCTGGAGAAACACTCTAGCTTGAGCATAGCTTTCTAGACCTCTTAACAAGCATTGCCCATATCCTAATAGGTGTAGGACAACCACTCAAGCATAGCTATGGATATTAAACTTTGTAATGGGCATTGCATTTTCACAACAGGCATTGATCTTACCTCTCAATAAGCATTGCACTTTAATAGGTGTTGGACAAAAGTGCCTTAGATTGAGCATAACTCTCTAAAACTTGAAACGATCATTGGTCCTTCGCAATAGTCATTGAAAAAGCTCTCTAGTTTATGCCAAAGGCTCTATAACACCCAATAATGCGCACTTAAAGTTTTAATAGGCATTAAGTACATGCAACGGGCATTGGAAAGTCACCAATAGGTGTTGAAAAATTGGTCTAATTTGAGATATAAGCTCTAGACCCCTCAACAATGGACTCTCATAGCTGAATATGCAATGAATGTGCTGCCTATGAGGATTGCAAACCATCCAATAGTCATTCAAAGGCTTGTGTAGACCTTGTATAGCATCAAGTTCATACTTTCTGCAAATCAATAATAGGCATTGATCTTCTCTAATGGGCATTGAGGTTTAAAAGTAACGACCATTGCTTTTATCCAACAGCCATTGAAGAAAAAGTAAAATAAGCCAATGTAAAAGTTAAAGAATGAACTTTAAGTCAAGTTCTCTCTAATAGCTAATCCCAACGAGCGTTTTTTTAAAGCCAACAACCATTAAAAGTGTATTTTATTTGACAACAACTATTTGCGTGAAATCAATAATTGATGCCTTAGCAATGGACATGGAGTTTACTCAATTAGCTTGTAAGCCCACAGTTGTAATGTCAAGTAACATTTCTTTTTCTAATGGCTAGTTATTTATTCATGCTATAAACAAACTCACTTTTAATAAAAATTCATAGAGAACAGTTCTGTTAAGTGAGTATTCTATTATGAAAGCTCTTCTCAATCAAAAAGCTACACAAATAGTGATTTGGCTATCAAATTCAAAGCTTACAAAAGTTATCTTCAAAAAAGAGTTTAGAGAATAAGCTTTTCAAAAATTCTCTTCATATTTTCATTGTCACACCCCATTTAATAATCATTTAAATTTCTCTTTAAGTCTATCCATTGTCATTTAAAAGACCTGATTAAATTTGTTTTTTTCATTATGTCTCTTGTTCACCACTTAGTAATTATTTACAACAAAACATACATGAATAATCAAACTAAAATACTAATTGACTGCATATTGGCCCAACCTCTATTACACTGCTAGACAACGACTTTGAAAAATATACTGGATGCAATCTTTAGTCTACTCTTCCTGAAATAAGATTTCATACAAAAGAGTGAGTTTGCATACTCAGTAAGTAAATGCATAATGATACTTC
>CATIWR010329299.1:0-11806 GCA_949677035.1 Omphalea diandra | reverse complement strand
ATATTATTTTAAGTTGATTTTCGAGGATGGTTAAATTTAGTATTGATGTGCGTTCTATAAATAGAATCATTCTTGTTATATGACATTAGATTTGTTTTTAATTACTTACATGCCTAAATGGGATGTGGCCATCCTGGCGGGCCATAAAATTTGCACTTTTTATTTGTTTGTATATAAATTCAAGATTCACGGATGCAACATTTCAATGTTGATATAAAAAGTACTTTATTTTTTATATCGAAATATTTGTAGAACTTAATTTTGGCAGATATTGTTTCTGCAAAAACGATATAAGCATTATTCTTGTTTTTGTTTCATAGAAAGTTGAATGGGTTGAATCAATAAATACCACGTATAATTTTTGTTTTTGTAGAAAGTTTAATAGGCTGAACTAATATTGTGGAATATACAACGAAAGCACATCTTTATTTTAATAATTCTCATTGAATTTGTGAACATTTCATTATAATAATGAATTGAGGAATTAAAAATATGCGTGTAAATTGCGTCCAGCAAGATATTATAATAACTCACTCGAGAATGTGCATTGTTTGAGACTTTGTCTTCTATATATATATATATATATATGAGGATTACAATGTGTTCAATCACATAATAGTATGTATTTTCTTTTTTTTTTTTTTGCAGAAGATAAAAGTGTCGGTTCAGTGCTTCATGTGTGTAGAAGCACATATTATTTTTTGTTGATTCTTTTATAAATATATTTTTTTTGTTGATTGTTTTGTTTTTCTTTTTTTTTTTTTGTGATTCATAACGATTGACAGAATGAGAATTAAGGAGTTTTCTAAGTTTTGGCTGCTGAATAAAAAGAAAGGATAAATGCAAGTATACGGAGGGATAGACATTTCAAATACAAAATTTGTTTAAATTTGTATAGAAAGTAAATAAATGTATGAAAAAATTTTGTAAATAAAATAAAAAATTTTGTATTTAAAAAATAGAGCTAAATGTTATTTAATATAATTACTGTTATCATTAAGTCACATTTAATTCTATGAAAAATATTTTTATAAACACATAAAGTCAATCCAAAAAATACATAATTCAATAAAAAATACAAAAAATTAACTTAAAATGAACAAATTTTATATTTGATTTTGAAAAAAAAAACACAAAAACAAACACTGTATTAGTGTCATAGCCTCTTGCTATCTCTATCATTACTAAAAAAGAAATACAAGAAAGAAACATGAAGCAAATAATAAAAAATTGATTGCTTGTGATTCACATTGCAAGTAAACTTTAACTTCTTTTTTTTTTTTTTTTTTACTTCTTTATTTTGAACCACCTCTCTTTCTTCAATTCAAAGTTTCTTCTCATTTTCAACAATATTATTAGATTACCATCGGTTAAACCGATGTTATTTTATTTTGTATTTCATTATTTTTTGGTTAACATATATATATATAAATATGTATTTATTTTTATAGATTTATATTTATTTTTTAATTATGATGCAAATCTTTTTTATTTCTTTATAAAAGTACAACTTTTCTATTATTATTATTATTATTATTATTCATTTATGAGATCAATATTATTTTTCCTATTAAAGCCTATTTCTTTATGCATGTTACTTTTATACCAAGTTCAGTTTCCAATTAATATGATTGTAGCTCTGCATATTAAAATCAACTTCTCAAATCGGGTTGCATTTGCGCATGAAAAATTCAATATATTTTATAAGTGTGTGCGACATTTTTATATCAAGTTCAGTGCCCAATTAATATAATTGTATTCCTACATATAAAATCAACGTTTATTTGGTGCTATAAGGAGAACATTTGCATGGTGCTTATTTCATAATTTTCAGAATATTAGTTGATGTCCTTACAAAGCAGAAAACAGTGAAGAGTTAATATACAACAATTAGCACAACTATAGTAGACATATAACTTGAGTCATAATTGATGATAATTGGGCATCTATTGATGTTTTCACATCTTCTAACAAGAATTAGCGTTTTAACCTAATAGTAAGGTAAAACTATTTAAGAGTGGACATCAGAATTTGAATCTTACCGATATGATCTTCTCTCCAATATTTTTTTAAAAAAAATATGTTAATAAGAATTAATGTCACAAAGATTTCAGCATATTTGATGGTTCAAAAGATTAATGTCACAAAGATTTTAGCATATTTGATAGTTCAAAAGAATATATATGTCCTCCATTGATTTAGATTTATTTTAGGTTTATTGTATTGCTTTTACTTTATGCTTTTAATCTGTTGGCTCCAATTTATGGTTTATGGTTTTATTGAGTTTATTGTAGATAAATTCTTTTTATTTTAGTGCAAATCTTCTTTTCCTTTAAAAGCTTTTCTTTCTTGGCTTTACTTTCATATCTTGGGTTCTTTTCATTGTTGTTTGCAAGTCCGCAGTGTTATAGCACTTCTGCTTTGAAATTATTATTTCATTTATGCAAAAAAGCTCCTAAAATCAGTAGTTGTTTTTGCTTATTTTTGTAGATTTAACCGACTCTTGGGTTATTTCTCTGGGTTTGTCGTTATTTTTTAGTTTATTTGCTATTTTATTATTTCAAGTCAATACTTGGGTGATTTTTATTAGTTGTACTGTTATTTAAATGCTGATAGAGATATTAGCCTACATGAGTTCACACCAGGATTTTCATTTGTTCGCAAATTTAAAATTTATTTCCTTTTTTCATCTATTGTTTTGTTTGATCTGAGATCTGGTTCTGTTTAAGAAAAAGAAAAACACAACGCATATCATATTCTTGCTATTCTAAACTTTTTATATAAAATAATAATACATTATAAAATAACAATAAATTTTAATTATTATTTATATATTAATTTTAATCATTCAATTAATCTATTAATTATTTAATAAAAATAAATGCTAAATTTATTATTATAATTATATTGGATTTAAAACAATTATTATGTAATTAGTTTTGGTTTTAGATTCAGTTTTAGATAATTGATTGTTATTTGTCACCTAATTATTTATTTGAGATAAAATTTAATATTTGTCAAACTAACTGTTTGACACATAAGCAATTAAAATTTTTATATAAAACAATTATAAAAATATAAATATAAATTATTAAAAGAAATTAAAAAATAAGTGACTAAAAAATATGAATCTAAAAAATAGTTTTTCATATATTATTTATTTTGAAAATAAGTATTATTTACTTAATCATATATTTTATATAAATATTTTATTTTATTAAATTTTTAAATAATAATTAAATTATAACCACGTAAAAAATGAATTATCAAGTAATTCAATATATTTGGGGTCACTAAGAAAATGCATGCATGAGCTTGTGAGATGTATATTCATGGGCTCAACATATATAATTCTCTGCAGATGCTGAATGTAGTGATTTCTAATCGAAGTGATGGGTTATACATTTGGGAAGTGTGAATTACAACTCTCGTCAGTGTCAATTTTTTCTGCTGTATAGTGTCCATTGTAAGAGAGAAATTCTACATATAAAACCCTAATGGGCTACTGCTATCGATGTTCTATTAGGTCAGAAATAAGTCATAGTTACCTCAGAAAAGGAAAATTGGACTTCAGGTTCAACAAAAACCATTACAAGAAGAGGAAGGTCTTCCAACAAGAAGAAATAATAATAACAGTGGAGCCAGTTGAAAATAGAGGCATAAGTTAAGTGGTGGAAACGCTGAAAGACTAAACTGAAATGTCACATATTGAAACCTTAAATCAAGGATCTATAGACAATGTGCTTATCCTTTTGTATCTATTGGGTCTCCACAAAGAGGAAATATATGCCACAATTCTTTGTCACCTTTAATAAACTAGTCATCCACATGATCAAGTAAACCCATGAATAGAAACATAGATAAGCTTTAATTTATGGATTTGCTATAATAATATTGAAGTGCCAGTATGGTAGAAAAAAAGGTCTCATTCATGCATCGTCGGTTTGCGCTTGTCTATATATATATATATGGATTGATTAGAATGTTAAGATTTCAAACGAAAGTAGATTTTTTAGTGTTCAAAATTTAGCAAAAAAGGAAAGCATATGGAATGATTAGAATATTGAAAATCGAAATTCTAGATGAGTTACGGGTCCGTAATTTATCAAAAATATTGATTTATGTGTATGATAATAAAATCAATTCAACATTCAATTGGATTTATTTTTTAGACAAAAAATAATTTATTTTGGGCTTCAGCAGATCATTTAGAAAATTTTGGATTTTATTTTTCTTTTTTATTTGGATTAAGATTTTATTTTTCTATTTATTGTAGACTTTTTGGTGTTTATATAAATTTCTATAAGATCAATTAAATATTTATCTAATAATATTTTCAATTATAATCTCCTAAATTTGAGTGTTAATTGCTTCTGAATAATTAATTGTTTTTATGAATGCTATAAGCTTAGGTAATATTATAAAGGATGACAATTGGTGGGAATACTAGTAATTTCGTGATGGTATTCAGGAAACCAGAGCCCCAAATTAAGGGAACCAAGCATTGAAACGATTGCAGCAATATCTGGAGCAACAGATGAATTTCAAAGGTGCTTTGAAGAAATTGCAGATTGTCTAGATGCCCTAAAAATGAATGCAAATAGGAAGGCAATAAAAGGCCAGGGGTGGAAGTAGCTCGAGGTGACCTTATCGGCAAATCTACTCCTGCACGCGAGCAACGTATCTATGAAAAATATTGAAAAGAAGATGTTTAAGCCGAACATGTTTGATCATTATGAGTTTTGTATAATTTGTGGCGAACCTCGAATTTATGAATATAGGCTTATTTTGAGCATTAATTATATATTTGTCATCTATTGAGAGGCTTGAATAATCTTTTAAGAGTAAAAAAGTTAGTACTTAACTAATAAAAGTAGATAGATTAATGATTAATTGAAAAAATTACTGATGAAGCTTTATTTTCTTGAATTTTATAAAAAGAAAATGGATAGATTATTCTTAAATTTATAAAAAAAAAGAAAGGTTGTTCTATAATTATGTAAAATAAAAGAAAATGCATACTTGAAACAAGGCATAAGATAAGTTGTCCAAGCCTCGATAAATTTTTGGTCCTTTTTTTCTTCTTTTTTATTATTACTTGAGAATGAATATTTTGAAATATATTATTTTATTGCAACTGAGTTCAAACATTGTTAAATATCCAATTTACTCTTTTGTTGGATTATTATCCTTGTCAAAGAACCTACAATCTCTAACTGCAACCTTTGACTATAAAAATCAAATCCAAATGACTAGACAAAATGAAAACTCATTAAATCATTTTGGCTACTCTTATATACAATGCATGAATTTCTCAGTTTAACTTGTGAGTTGTTGCAAATAATTTACTAATAATAATATTTTGTAGATGAAGAATAAAATTAAGTCACTTTATTGATAGAACTTAAATATTTATAATTAAAGTTATTGATAACTACTATATTTATGAGTCTAATTAATTTATGCTAAACATTATACTTGATAATTAATATATGCAATTAATTAAATTTAAATAAAAAATTATAAAAATATAAAGAGGAAAGAAAAATAAGATAGCCATTATCATATATATAAATTATATATAACAGGATACATATAAGGTGAAAAAATAAAAATAACCCCAATTATGGGTGTTAAGAGAAATGACATATCACTATTATAGGTATAATGAGAAAGCGTTGAGATGAACTTTTAATAATTAAAAGATATATATAGTATTGATAGGTGAAATTTAAAATAAACAATCTAAAAATTGAAAAATATCACATTGTGATTATTAAATTGCATAGAAGATAAATCATTTGTTATAATTATATTAAAATTTAATGATAATTATAATAAATATAAATTAAATAAATTTATATCAAAAATCATATTAGATGATAAATAATATATAAAATTATAAAAATTTTTAAAAAAAAAGTAAAAAAAAGGGATTGAATCGGATGGCAGCACCGCTCAATTCAATTTTAGTATATATAATAATAATGAATAAGACAACTAGTCTTTTGTAAGGAGAGAGGACTCATATGCCGACCCTACTATCTGTTCTTTTGGATTTTATAAAATTTTCTAATTCTAATAATTGCAGGGTTGGTAGGATGGTGGCCAATTGCATTGATCAAATTTCTTTCATCGAGACACGTTTGTTTTTTCTTGGATGAATCATGGACGTTTTTGTTCAGTCCTCTAAAAGTGTCGTTGTCCCTTGCCGTATAATTCATGGCGTGGGCTGTTTGCTTTTTTTTTTTTAATTAATTTTTATTTGTAATAATCATTTAAGGCAAAGAAGATTAGATTATTTCAAATATATATATGTGATAATTAAGGCACGTTTGATCGCTGCTGTGTTGGCTAGTCTTCTTGCCTTTGTCAAACATTATAGTATTAAGTTATTCTTTATATGCTTTTTAAAAGAATAATAGTTTTTCAATCTATCATTCAATTCGCAAATTTCTAGAATTTATCTTATTGAGAAAATGTGAGAAATTTGAGTTTGAAAGTTGAAGTCTCACATTTTGTGTTATTTTCAAACCAATAAATATATAACTTGCTTGTTGTGATTTCGTATAGCCATAAAATGAAGTATGTTTTTCGTTATTATTTCAGATTTAATGTTTTGTTCACATAATTGTGTTTTTACAAAAAAAAAATTTCAGTTTTAGAATTATATTCAATATATTCAGCGTCAATATAATATGTTGTAGATCATAAATTTTAATTTTTTACATATATTGATATTCATGTATTTGATATTTTATAAATGAAAATTATTTTCTTTCATCTCTCTCTATATATATATGACTTACTCAATTCAAGAAATTAGCGAGTGATTAAAAAGTTTTTAAGCTTTAATTTTTTACATAGATTGGTATTCTTATATTTGACATTTTATTAACAAAAATTATTCTCTTTGATTTCTATATATATATATATATATATAACTCACTTACCTAGTTTAAGAAATCAGTGAGTGACTAAAAAGTTTTAAACTTTTGATTGCTAGTGTTACTGATATGAATATTTTGTCTTATACTGTAAATTTCTTATTTAGTGCTGATATTCTAATTGTAGTAATTATCATAATTATAGACTTGATTATATGCTTAATTATAGGCTTGATTGTAGGCTTGATTGTAGGATCGATTATAGGCTTAATTATATGCTTAATTATAGGATTGATTATAGGCATAATTATAGGCTTGTATACAAGGAAAGTAGGTTTGTATATAAGGCTGGTTATCTGCCTTTATCAAATATACATATTTTCCAAAATTCTTCAAACTCTTTTCTTCTTCTCATTATTTACACTAAGAACGATGTTCCTCAACTGTAACCATTATTCCAATTTCTATATCTTCTTAGAGGTGGGGGAAAAAAAGAAGAACAAATATCTATAAACAATAATGATGGTATTATACATATATATGAATACATATATATAAATTCATCAACAAAAATCTATCATGATTCTCTGTTCCTTTCTTTGACATGTTATCACCTAAATAATGATCCAAGCATCATATATTATCACTAATTCATCACAACGTGTGATTTGTTAGCTAGGTGTACTATGATGGAGTACTTCACCTTCTCCATCTTTATTGAGTGATTTGATCTGTTTAGGTTTAATTTCTTCCCTATTTTCCTAGATAGATAGGATAAGGAAGGAAGATTATCCTTGTAGAGACCATAGTAGAATGTTAAGTTTATACCCCAGAAGTATCATACAAGAAGTTGATGGCAATATCGAATTAGATTAGTAGCTTGATGAGATGATGATGATCACCCAAAGTAGTATATATGTTTTGGTTGATATATATGTTTTGGTTAATCAACTGTCACTCTCATTTTCTTTCGCTATCCTTAGCTGTAAATGGTGATATCATTGCCTGTTGAACTTAAGCTAAAAAATAAGACATATTAGTTGATGGCTAAAAATAATATTGCCCGTTATTAAAATACTAATTACATATACTTAAAATTTAAAAACATTATTTCCCTTCAACTGCATGCTAATATAATGATTGTGTATATAAATGAATTCATAATATATATATATATATATATATATATATATATATATATACACACACACACACACACACTTTACCCATAATGTTGGCTATAACGGTTGAGAAAACCACATTCTATATGATAGTAACATAAACATTGAGTAATTAAGACGCTTTTGAATTATAAATTGAAGGTCTTATTGTCATTTTAGAAGTCTCAATAATTCAGGCTTAGTACGTTATATAGCAATTAATATATATGTATATAAAGTGGTTTGTTAGTCAGGTGATGACCATGCATGAGAGCAAACCAATAAGGTAACTAGCTATAGCCGCAGAAGAAAATGATCCTTTCAACATGTACGTAATTATCATTGAAACGGTAAAGATATGATGAAACTAGCATAGATCTTCCATACCCCACATGAATTATTTTTGTTTTATATCAGGGTTGTTAAGCTATGAACAGTTGAAAATGGTGAAGAAGTTGGGTTTATGCTCACAAATACGATTCCCGTGTATTAGACTTAACATAAGTATTTCTTATGATTTTTTTTTTTTTTGGGTTTTCTTTCTGTTGTGGCTTTTATGTTTGTTTATCAAGTGCTTAATGATGCTTGGATTAACTAATAACAAATTTCATTTACATTTAACAATTTTCAATCTAAACTAAGACATACAGATGATCATCCTATTGGGCGGAATGATAATAAAATATAAAATACTATACGACAAATAATGATCAAATAAAAATGACACTGTTAATTTAATGTGTCTTCATTCATTGATTTGATCTATGTTCATGGGACTAATTCTGAATAATTTTCTTTCATTAATAAAATTAATGGATACAAAAAGAGTTATCTAAATAATAAAGGAATATGAATACAAACTTGACAAAATAGTGACACTCACAATATTTTTCAAATTCCAAAAATATTATTTTCACGATTTTATTACTCATCATTTGAGAAAACTTTCCTAAATAAACAATAAAATTCTTTCATAAATTTCCACTCAAACACTTGTCAAAATGTTTTGGTTCACTTAAAACCAACTCTCACCCCTTTAATGATCTCACCCTGGGATGATCCTCTCACCTTGGTCCATTGCCTATTTATACGGAATATAACTTAGCAAAGTCTGTCATTATTTATTGCCGCTTTCGATTTGCTTAGCCATAAAACAATTTGCTTCATGGCTAAGCTTTTTTTTTTTTTTTTAATATTACACCGTATTACATAGCTCTCATGTTGGAGGGATCCACAACACGTACGCAGTTTTCTTATATTTTAGTCGTAAGATAAATACATATATGTGTATTATTGGACCCAATTGATGGGGGGCTGAAATAATACAGTATATTATCAAATCCCAGATGCAAGTGGCCATATTTGGAGTCAACCCATCTTGCAAAGGCAAAGATACTGATTCAAGGAGCAAGATCCGGTCGAAGATATCACATGTTAAAGTTTCATTTTATATATTATTACCCATTGGGTTTTTGAATCTTTTTTTTCTTTTTCGTTTCCAACCAACTTGGTCTATGCATATTGAGAAATAACTCTAATTTCAGTCCATAAAATTGTATGGTTGAGTATTATACTATCCGTGCTGCATATTGCATATGCTTTAAAACAGATGAAAATAGGGTTTTAATGTTTTTCTTTTTGCATGGAAATGGAAAGAGAAAGACAGAGAAGCATATGCGTGGCATGGGAAAGCATAGAAAGTCCGGGTTTAGATGTATTGGGTAGAAACTTCACACAGCAAGCAAATTAGTTGTTTAGCTGACATTACAACTATGATATTTTCTAATCATATAAGCGCTATACTAGTCTCTTAGGTGATATCACTAGCCTTTATTAAATTATTATAATATGAACTATAACCTGCTTCCATTTGATTTGAGAAGGAGAGGGGGGGGAGGAGATCCGACAAGGAACCCTAGTTGAAGAAGTAATCTCACTTTCTTTTTCATTTCACAGAAAAGAAAATCTTTCACTAGTTTTCGTGACGGGGGTGTTAATGGGTTCTTTTTCCTCTTCTCTTTCCACAAATTCTAAAGACTGAGAGAATTTTCTATGGTTTTTTGTGATGGTAAAATTTGAGCCGACAATTAAATGAGGTAAATGAAGCAAAGAAAAGAGGCGGGGAACGTTAATGGTCTTCTCTTGTAGTTTGCTGCTTTGACGTTATAGAATGGCTCATATGAGCGGTTCAAAGTTTATTTCAGTGTCTTGATTTTTTTTATCTAATCAGTAATATATAAAAATTCATCAAATATTTATAATTTTTTTATATTATGTAGAAAGATATACAAATTACATATAAAACTTGACAATATTACATAAAATCCATACATAGCAATATATTATTTTTTATATATTTACTAGTTAGATATATAAATTATTTAGTTACATTTTAAATTAGAAAAATTTATATATTGCTAATTACAATATATAACTTTAAAATATTTTCATGTCAATATGTAACTTTATTAATATAATATGTAAAAGATTATCAAATATATGTGGCTCTTTTTATATTACATAAAAAGATGTACAAATTACATATAAAATTTAATAATGTCACATAGCAATATGAAATTTTTATATGTTTGCTAATTATGTTAGAGATTATTTAGTCACATTTGAATTGAAAAAAATTATATATTATTAATTGCAACATGTAACTTTAAATTATTTTTATATCACTACATAACTTTATCAATTTAACATATCAAAATATATATAACTCTTCTTATATTATATTAAAAGTTGTATAATTTACACATAAAACTTAATAATGTTACATAAAATTCATTGCAAAATTTAACTAGACTTGCTGAAACTACCAGTGCCTTGGAATCCTGCTGTTGAATCCAATTGATGTAATTCTTTAATAAGAGTTTTAGGTCGGAAGAAACTGGCTTATGAATTAAAATGTCCATTATCTAATCACCTTTCAATTAACATGATAATGATCGCTGGTTCTTTATTCTAAATACAAGCAGTTTACATTAGCAAGATGGACCGTGTTGTGGTAAGATTCTAACAATTCCACATCGGTTAAAGATTGAGCAAATAAACTGTATGTCACGAGACCCATAAATTTAATGCTGTAAGATTTTAATTTCATTGTGGTGTCAAGCCCATAACATCATTATCTTATTACCATATGTTATTGAGTAATTACAACATTCTAGTGTTTCTCTTGGATTTTCGTTTCTTTTCTTTAGGGAAGGAGACGTTTTAAGACATTGACCTTGATTTTTTTTTTTTTTGTTCTTAATTGTTTTAACGTTGTAGATAGGTTTTATTCTCTGAAACCCACAAATGCCATTGACGTATTCTCAGGGTTAAAAGAAGAATTTCTTTTAGGTTTCAATGGTGGTGGAATTTCAGTGTTGTCTACACCAACTTCTCTAACAGCTCCATCAATGGTCAAATGGGTCACATCCTTTCATGTCCTTATCGATTCATATTGTGTAAGTTTTCTGATTAAACCTATGTATTTTGACAACCCTTGGGTGTTCATATATATATATATATATATATATTGGATTTTCGTTTCTTTTCTTTAGGAAAGGAGACGTTTTAAGACATCGACCTTGATTTTTTTTTTTTTTTGTTCTTAATAGTTTTAATGTTGTAGATAGGTTTTATTCTCTGAAACCCACAAATGCCATTGACGTATTCTCTGGGTTAAAAGAAGAATTTCTTTTAGGTTTCAATGGTGGTGGAATTTTAGTGTTTTCTACACCAACTTCTCTAACAGCTCCATCAATG
>CATIWR010329293.1:0-20272 GCA_949677035.1 Omphalea diandra | reverse complement strand
ACCGTCTTCTATATCGGCCCACAAAAGGTGTCACAAGCCCATAACTCAATTGATCACATTTTAATTGGGCTTACTCACAATCAATAAATTATGTTATTCAGTCCATTTTATAAATAATTAAAATAGACTCATAATTAATATTAGCTCGCATAAAAATTCCAACAGGGCTAACATAAATAATAACTAGTATCAAATTTTTCATATAGAATTCACGGCTTATTACTTTAAATCTATATTTAATAAGATATATTAATAAATATCTTTTTATTTGACTCACGCTCTGATTAGCTTTATCATTTTTAAAAATTTGAAGAAATTTTCACATATTTGGTATGGTATAGACATCTAAATTAAATGATTCTAAGGCAATTAATTGACAAGTGATTATATAGTTACATATTACCGTCACATGATATCGTAGAACTGATTTTAAAAGTTATATCTAAATTGGTTGAGGTTTGGTCGGAAGTCCACGTATTCCTTTTACACCAAAAAACTGTAGGCAATTGGGTTGATAATGGGTTGATAATGCTTCCATGTAGCAAGTCACGTATTCCTTTATATTGGTTATTCCTTTTTTTTTTTTTTTTTTTAACCATTTCTTAAAATATACTCCCTTATACCAAGAGAATTGTACACTGTTCTGGAATCTCTCAAAACATATGTACACTCTCATTAAATAAAAAATATTTATAATCACTTTTCTTAATTTATTCTTATTAATTATTAAGTTATTCCCTATATTTTTTAATAGATATCGTTTAAGATTTTTACACATATATTAAAATTATATTTAATATGTGTTATTACATAAATAAAAAACTATACTATCTTTAATTAATTATTTTCATAAATTATTGTGTTCTCTAAAAGAAAATAGTTATTATGAAAGAAAGAAAAAGTACTATTGAAAAAAATTAATTAATGCTTATAAATAATTGTAAAACATTAAGTATTATGAGATATTAATTTTTCCTTAAAACGATATCTAATTTGAAACATATAGAGTAGGTAAAATGCATTTATTATCTTATTAATATAATTAAGGATATATATGAAAAAATGTATGAGTTGGCAAAACATTCAATTCATTTTATTAAACAATGTAAAAATTGAAAGGTTCAACTTTTTGGAACAGAAAAAGTACTATTTTTCTAAATGCTTTGAAATTATTTGTCATATCATGCTTTAACCAAGTCCATATAATATGTCTTTAGAAGAATAAATAAATGATTAAAAAATATAAATTTGATATTGAAAAATATGGGATTTGTACAATAGAGGGAAATAAACATACATTCCGCACAATTTTCTTTTTATGAATAACTTTGTTCGTTTATTTTTTTCTAATTAAATCATTGTTTATATGCCAACTTTATGTTTCTATCATTTTAAATAAACTCCTCAAAAAAGTTTTATGTAAATTTTGGTTATTCATATCATTTTTTCTATCGTACACATTATTTTTTAACGTTAGAGTTCTCATTATCTATTTATTTAACATTATTTTTTAAAATATTTTAAAATTTTAATATTTTTTCTTATGTTTTATTTTGGTGAAATCTTGAAATTTCTATGATTTAAAAGTATGAAAAATATATAAGTAACATTAACTAAGTTGTGGTATTGAAAATTAATATTTATAGTTTTTATAACAAATTAATTCCACAATTCATTTTTTTAAAAAAAGTTCTTACTCATATGTTTAAAGGAATGAACACGAGACTTAGAGATTCTGAAATTGGACTGAATAATTGAATTACATTGATTTAAAATTGAAAATCCTAAATATAAATAGTAAAATATCTAAACCAAACCATACTGATAATTTATATGGGACGCCATCAGAGATTTTATTGTAATTGTTTTAAATCGAAAAACTAAATTAAATAGTAATATATATGTGTGTGTGCGTGTATGTATAATTATTTTAATTGTTAGTCTTACTAGTTAGCCCAGTCAATTAGTATATACTACTAATAATTATTACTCTTAATAACTACTAATTAGACTATTTATTATCATGGGATGCTATCAGAGATTGTATTGTAATTGTTTTAAATAATAAAACTAAATTAAATAGTAATATATATATATATATATATATATATATATGTATGTATGAATGTAATGTATGTATGTATAATTATTTTAATTGTTAGTCTTACTAGTTAGCCCACTCAATTGGTATATACTACTAATAATTAATAGTCTCAATAACTAATAATTAGACTATTTACTAATTATTAAAATGAAAAGTTTAATTTTTTAATAAATTAAAATAACTAAATACTCGAACCAATACTGAATCGAGCCTAATTATTCTAAAAGAACCGAAACATTAAATGAAATTTCTAAGGAACTAAATCAAATTTAATCGAAAACTCAGAATGATACTAGCTCTCTATTTTTAAATCTTCAAAATTTAGGTATGATTCTAAAGATTTATAAATCTCAAATTAGACGAAACTATACCCCTATGTATTTATGTGTGTTTTTTATATAATAAATACAAATATATGTACAAGGGAATAGTGTTTTATTTATTTAATATTTAGAATTTTACAATTCAGAATAATAATTTATGATCATCTTTTTTATTATTTTGTTAATTTTTTTTAGATTTTACTTTTTTTATTCTAGCAAGACAAGATAGAGTTTTAAGTTTTTGTGATAATATTTTAATGATTAAGTCTTTTATTTATTCTGATTTTTTAGGAGTTTAATGTTTGGAAATGATTTTATTTTTAATTTTATTGTTTAATTTTTTTAATAATAGTACGCAAAATGGTGAAATTTTTATATTAATGATTATATATTTTTATGTTTAAACAGTTATATAATCTTTTATTAATCAGTAAACATGTAATATAAATTTTTTTTCTTCTATTTTTTATAAATTTATAATTATTTTTTCTTATAAACTAATAAATTAAACACCATAATATGTTTTTAATAATAAATATATTAATATGGAAGTAATTCTCAAAATGTGTACATCAACATCATTTAAATTTATTGAGATTTAAAAAAGTATTATATTAAATATTGTAAATAATAATTTTTAATAAATTTCTTGCAATTTGATTAGTTTAAATAGCTTATTGTGGTATTTTTCTGATTGTGACTATAATATAGTTTTTTAATTTTTATATTCAATAGTAAAAAAATATTTTAAAAAATAATAATAAAATTATATAAAATTTATTAAATATATTTATTTAAAAATAAAAAATATTTTTGCAAAGCGTGAGAATGCCACTGATTACATAATATACTGAAATATGTAATGAATGTAATTGTTTCAGCATAAATAAAGATATATAATCAATTTTATTTGGAATTCTTTTATAAATGTTAGTTTAATATTTATTGATCATATTCATTAATTGATATATCATTCTAACCACTACTACTTTTTCATATAAATCAAATATTATTTAAATAATTAAAATATATATTAAATAAAAAAAGTCTTAAAAATAACTCAGTAAAAATAAAATAAAATTCAAATGAAGATTTTAGAGAAAAGTTAATTTTAAAAAATCATTAATAATTAAACTTCGAATGGTAATACATGTTAATTCAACTATCTTTTTTTTAAAAAAAATATCAAACATCACATTTTAACTAAATATAAAAGATTTTATTACAAATTTCTAATATGCATGATGGAAGCGTTCTAGTTGCAACCAATATATGTTTAAAGAAGATTTTCAAGTAGTTCAAATTATATGTCCAAAAACAATACATTAAGATTCAAATACACATTAATTAAACTCCATATAGTATAGAAAATATCAATTAAACATGTTAAAAATTAAAATAACTCAAATATTTTCATTGAACGGTATTTTCACTCAAACTTCTTTCTCATCGTTAGAAATTGTGAAGAAAATATCAGTAATTTCATGATCAGATCTAATTTTTTGAGTGGCCTTGGATCTTGTATCGCTTAAACATGCTAAAACCTAACTATTTTGTTAATGCATCATTGATTATTAATCTTTTTTTAATAGCCTCAACATCTTTTATTGTCCGATTAAACCTATTAGTTGCCTTCTTAATTTTTATACTAACAATAGTTACTAATTCCTTAATCACTTTAAATAAGTTTGTAATATTTTCATTTTTACTTTTTTTTGCGTTAGAGTTTTCTTCATTTCTTCTAAAAATAGATGCATCACTATCTCTATTATCATGAGTTGCATTTTTTTTAATCATTATTTGTTTTTTTTCTTTTCTAGATCATTTTAATGGTGTGATTTCTCCAAACACACCATAAAGATCTTTATAAAACAGGAACGTTTTGAATCTAAATGGTTCCACATCTATATGAGTCTACAAAATAGTGACAAATTTTCAAATAGTAGTCATGTATTCTGCAATAAAGATAAAAAAAAAAAAATTATATGATCGTAAAAATAGAGAAAAGATTCATATCCTCATATATTAAAAAAAAAAAAAAATTGCATGATTGTAGACACTAAACTTTATATAAAAGATTCAGAAAAAAATAGAAAAAAGACTACATTCACACCCTCATATATTCTTCTTATATTTCCTTTTCAGTGTGGCACATTTTTTATCAGAATCTCAACCAAACCTACTACAATTATTGTAACTAGCAGATGAGAAGGAAATGGATGGACTTGAAATTGGTAGTTTAAAAAAAAATATTTAAGGAAATGGATGGACTTGAAAAATATTTATGAAAGCAAGGTGTTTTTTTTTTTTTTTTTTTTTTTTGTGTGTGTCCTGAAGTATAACTAGCAGATGAGAGAAATTTTATTTTTTTCTGGCATGGTTTACAAGTTGAAAATGCAGACAAAAAAAAAAAAAAAAGCTGCAACCTGTTTTGAGGCTTTAGCTTATGTGTGTAGGTCACGTAGTCATACTAGAGGACATGCTAAGAGTGCTCTAAAATTATACTAATTTCTATTTTCACTACTACAATTCATTTTCTCTTTTAATTTTTTTTTTGTCTAATTATGTTTCTTTCTCTTTTTTTCAAAAATATCTCTTTCTAACTTTAATTAATTGTTTTCATATTATTTGAAAAATCAAAAAGATTATAAAGGTAAAATTGTAAATTATGTAATAATTTTTATCATATTTTATTGTGAATATTTGAAAATAATTTATAATTAGAAATTTTCAAATTTAATTATTACAATAAAATAACAAAATAAAAGATATGTATTAACTAATAAATTATTTTTATGGAATTAAGCGAAAAAAGTATTTTTCAAATCTACCTATTTTGCTAATTATTTTTTAAAATTCTATTTTTATAAAAAGTCCAATTTTTGCCCCTAGGGTAAAAAACAAGAAAAATAATAAAAAAAGATTATATCTTCTAAGAGAAAATGATAAAAATAATTTAAAAAAAAAAGATTATATCTTCTATTCTAGTGGATGGTAAAAAGATGAAACATTTTAATCTATTCGCCAGTTAAACTAGAGGATAGTAAATTTTATAATTCATCATCTAGTTTCATTAGCGGATGAAATTAAGTTTTGAAGTTAATATTTTTTTAATATAGTCCGTCCTCTAGTTTAACTAGATGATGAGCCTAAACTTTTTTCTATTTTTATTTATAATAATAATTATATTATTAATATATTAATTCTAAATTATTATTTTACTATAGTAATATTATTATGATATATTAATTATTACAATACCAAAAATTATATTTAGAAGAAATTAATTTATATTATTAATTATACTAATATAAGATAATTATCTAAAATAAATTAATAAAAAGTAATTAATAATAATACTAATTTTTCAATTATAAAATATATTAATACGTTAGAAACGCTATTAGTTTGTATGATATTCTATCATAATATCTATCAAAATTAGTTTAATGTCTATTAAATTTTTTAAACATTCTAATAAATATATTTAATTTAGCATGGATAGTATTTCCTTTTTGTATTATTTTATTATTACATTTTATAAACTTGTTGTCAACTATTTTTTAAATATTATGCACAACACATATAATTTCTCACTATAATTTTCACTAAATTTTAAAATTATGACACTATTTTATTTTCTAATATGAATAAATTATTTGCTCTATTAAAAAATTATATATTATTTTTTAGTTATAAACTCTAATGATAATAACACTTTAGTAGCACTATTATGTTTTATGATAGTCAATTATAATATCTACTCAAATTTATTTGAATATATGTTAAATTTTTAAGTATTCTATATTTTTTTGCTTAATTCCATAAAAATAATTTATTGAAATTTCACCTTATATTTTTTTTTCTATAAATCAATACCAAAAACTTACTATAAATTTAAACAAATCATATATATAATATTTTTCTCTTATATGATTTAAATAAATTACACCCACTAATACATACCTTTTATATTGTTATTTTCTTGTAATCACTAAATTTAAACTTTTCTAATCATAAATTATCTGCAAATATTCATAATAAAATAAAATAAAAAATAAAAAATTATTATATAATTTATAATTTTATCTTATATTCCTTTAAAATTTTTCAAATAATATGAAAAATTAATTAAAGTTAGAAAGAAATATTTTTGAAAAAGAGAAAAAGAAAAAAAATTAGATAAAAAAGAAAAAAAATGAATTGCGTTAGTGAAAATAGAAATTAGTATAATTTTGGAGTACTCTTAACATATCCTCTAATGTGACTAGAGGACCTATTGCGTGTAGCAGTTTACAACTGCCGCCCGTAAGCTGGAACCTCAAAACAGGCTGCAACTTTTTTTTTTTTTTTTTGCATTTTTAACTAGCGGACTATACTAGGAAAAGATATATTTTCTTTGGTCCACTAGTTACGCTACAAAAAAATACGGCATTAGTGACATAAATTTTTATCATTAATCCGATCAAATTCATCGCTAAACTGGATTAATGATGGAACTAAATCCATCACTATCATGCTTATCGCTAATTTAGTAGTAATGGATTTGCAACGAAAATAATTTTGTTGTAAAAAATCCGTTGCAAAATTAGCAACTTATTGAATTTTTTGTTGTTAATTTATTTTTTAAAATTATATTGAATTTTAATGTTAATATATTATCAATTTTTTAAATCTAAATATCAATACATTATCAATTATAAAATAGATAAATCATAAAATTTTAAATTAAATATTAACAAGTATAATTATAGATAATAAAATGAAATTTAATAACTTTTAAAGTACAAAATTTACAACTACATATTTTTAATTAATAAAATATGAACAATTACATATTTTCAAGTAACAAAAAAATATTAACAATTATATACTTTTAACTAATAAAATACTATATCAATTAATACAATAATAGAGAGGATGTAGTGGTAGAGGAACCAGTGGAGGAGGCGATGGATGGTGGAGGAGGTTTAGGCAGAAGTGAGGGAGGATGAGAAAAAGAGAAGAAAGGAAAAAATAATAAAGAAACAAGGTAGCAAAATAAAAGGAGAAAGAATAAAAAAAATAATGTGAAAAATGAGGAAAAAAGAAATAAATAGTAGGTAAAAAATTTTAGTGACGGAAATTTGTTGTTGCTAAAATCCAAAATCTATTGCTAAATAATTGAAAAAATTCAATGTTTTTATTTTAGAGTCAAAATTTTAATTTTGAAGCTAAAAAATTAGTGACATAATTTTTAATCACTAATCTGTCATTATTTAACAACAAAAATGAAATCCTTGCTAATTTTTCTACCTAAACAATTTTTAAATTTTGTTTTAGAACAAAAAATGAGTGATGGAAATTAATTTTTAATTTTAAATTTGTCACTAATTTTTTCACTTAAATAATTTTTAAATTTTATTATGGAGTATAAAATTAGTGAAGGAAAAATTTGTCGCTATTTAACGACAAAACTAAATTCGTTGCTAAATTTCTTCTCCAAATAATTCTTAAATTTTTATTTTTGAGTCAAAAAGTTAATGGCAAAAAATTTCATTGCAAATCTATCTCTAAATTAGCAATAGAATCAAATCCATCGCTAAATTAGCAACAAATTTGATTAAGTAGCCAAGTAGCAATGAAAATTTCATGCGAAGCCCTCATAAAAAATTGGCATCACCTTGGCGCTAGTTTTGGCAATATAATTGGAGACAAATATCAAATTCATCACTAATTTAGTCTTTTAATCACTATTTCCAAGGGAATTCATCAGTAATTAGCGACAGAAAATTTTTGGCACTAATTCCATAGGTATTTTGTTAATTTTTTGTAGTGTTAGTCTCTAGGACAAAAGAAAAAAAAACCGTACTGTCATAAATATTTTTCAAGCCCATTTATTTCCTTCAGTATTTTTAAACTGCCAATTTTATAAAAAAAAAAAAAAAAAAAAACTCCAAGAATCAAGAACCAAACTGCCAATTTTTCAAGCCTATTCATTTCCTTGAATATTTTTAATCTTGATTCTCCTAACTTAGTTTGGTTGCTATGGATGGAGGAAAAGTTTTGGAAGAGTTTTTAATGTGTTTAAAATTGCTAAAAATGGAGGAAAATGGTGTTTTTGGTTGTGTACAGGAAGTAAGTAAACGAAGCAAGGCGGTTTAAGGCATCAAAATAATCATGTTGCACATTCTAGATCATGTTTGACTGAAACAACTTTTGACTACTGAACTTGAGGTTTGGTTGCTGAAAGTTCTCTTTCTTGACTAAGCACCATTCACTTACACATTCTGCCTTGAGAGTCAAATCATGCTAATAAAAATAGGTAGTCGAAATGCTTTCTAAAATGCTCCAAAACACATTTTCCAAATCATAACACTTAATAAAAGCTTTGTTTCCAACTCTTTTTTTTTTTCTTTCTCTAAGATACTTCAAATACCAACTCTAGATATCTAAAACACATAAAATATATCATTAGCAGGTTATTTAAATGCACATGAGGCAAATATTAAGCAAACATCAATAACAATATTCAGATAAATAACTATGCACTAAAACTTGCATCAAAACGATGCAACTATACACCAAATCTTACAATAAATAATCAATTTTTAAAAAATCTTGACAACACTATACTAAAAATGATTAGTAAATAGAATAGACAAAATAAACTATGATAATTAATTGGAATTTAATAAATAAAATATTTGAATATTATTTTGAAAACATATGAAATTTGATAATAGGTCGATTTTGGGATGGATGAAGTGGACTTATTTTTTTTATAATGAAACAAATTAAAAAATTAAAAAGTTCAATTAGTTATATATTACTCTAAGAAAAAATGATTATGATATAAAATAAATATTTAGAGATAAATATAAGTAGATGCAATACTAATATAACATTTATATTATTATATAATTAAAATTGAAGGCAAGTATGCAACTCATTATTTCAATTTTATTTTTTAAAATGAAAGATCTTAGATATTTTAATAAAAATGAATAATTCGTGCACTTATTAAATTTCTTGAGTTGAAATAGTTAATTTAAATGATTAGTTGAAATAGTAAAGGAAATTATGCTTATTCTTGATTTATATGGTTGAGTGCAAGATCTAATATATGATACTTGAGTGAATGAGTTAAGTAAAATTTTTTAAAATACTTGTGACTCTATAAGGAAATGAGAGAAATGATAATGCTATATAATTTGAAAACGGGTTAAATACTTTGATACATGTGTTTTACCCTATTATATTATTTAGTCTCTCATTTTTTTTTAAATTATATTAAAATGTCTCTCTATTTTAATTATATTGCATTATATTAAAAGGTCATTCCATCTATTTTAATATAATTTTTCTGTTAGTCAAATAGAAGAAGTGAAAATCAATTTACTAAATACTTTAAATACCCTTACTCATCTTAACCCTACCCATTACCAACTGTAAACGCAATTCAACACTCATGGGACCATTACCAAACCCAAACGCAATTCAACACTCATGGGATATTAAGAAAGTCATGCACCACTCTGATATCTCGTGTTGATAAATCTCTCAAACCCACAACCACTTTTGAGCCCTTTAAATGAATGTTTGTGTATGTTTTGAAATTAAAAAAGGAGGAACCAAGTGATGGGTCTGAATTGACCTAAACCATGATGCGGACTAATTGCTTGTGCCGAAACCAAATTGGCTCTTTATCTTCATTTCATTTCATCTTTCTCTTATTTTTTTGGGTTTTCTTTTTTGATTTTGGTACATGTGAGCAGATTTAGTGGATTTTTATTAAAGGAGTGATTTCTAGTGCGGATTTTGATTGAAGGGATGATTTGAAGTCTTGGCAAACTGGGCAATATTGAATCGGATGGTTCTTAGAAGTTGATCAATTGATTCTATTTTAAATGATTAAAATATATTTTAAAATCAAAATAATATTTTGTTATCTTAAAAAAAGTCAAAATTATGAATGACTTTATTCAATTCAAAATTTAATTAATAGCGTGAATTGACTTGAATTTCTTTTTGTTTATTGTCTCGAAGTTTAAAGTTGAACTATCTATAAGCCGAAATGATTCTATTTAATCTCGCCGATAAAAATAAAATCTTAATTTTATCCATATAGCATATTAATTTAAAAAATCTTAATTTTACTATTTCATAAAAGTAAATGGATCAAATAAATAATTTTTTCAAAGCCAGATGCAATTAAACTCATATTATTGAAGACAAGTTGTTCTGTCACTCATTTTACTGAAGACAAAAGCAATTGTTTCTAGTCTGTTCATGTTTGATCTGTAATCTTATATTTGTATTTTCCATAACGAATCAATACATCAATGTATTGAAATGAATCTCCAACACAGTCTGTCAACATTGTTGGTTTTCATTAGGGATACGGAGAAGCTGTGGGTGCTCTTTCCAAGGCGAGCGCCCATACATGCAACGTCAGGCTTCCATGCCTCTTTATGTTTGTCTGACACGTTTTTACGAGCTCATCGTCACTATCATATGCATCGATTTTTTCCATAAAATATATATATATATATATATATACATATATATATATATATATATATATATATATATATATATATATATATATATATATATATATATGAACATTGTTCATCACTTCTAAATACATCTAGAAGTAGCCACTATTTTGAATTCCAAGTTGTATGACATTAATTTTATTAGTAATGCTATTTCTTTACATTATATTTGAAAAATTATTTAGGAAGAAAAGAAAATAAAAAGAGAAATTTTTTATTTTCTCTCCTCATGTTTAGATAAAAAATAGAGCAAAAAATTTAAATTTATTTTTCCTTCTTTAGAAAGTAAAATATAAAAACAAATAAAATTATTATCTCATATATTTTTTTATCCTTTATTTAAGAAAATAAATTATACTTACTCACTAAAAAAAACTAGAGAGAACAAAAAAATTAAACAAGAAAAAGAAAATATATTAATATTAAATATAATAAAGTCATACTTTAAAAAAAATGTACAAAATATTAACAGATGAAAAAGTTGATAAGTATTTATTTTTTTATTTGGTCAAAATGGTGCTTTATCGCTGGTTTTATGAGGTGATCTATATTTTTTTTTAATTTCTTGTTCTGTTGTTGATAAATGCATGGTTTTATATTGGCAAAATTATAAATTTATAAAAAAATCCCTTCATTTTTTTTTCATATTTTCTCTATATTTTAAAGAGAAAATAAACGAGATAGAATGCATAATATTTTTTTCCTCTTGAATTTTCCGTCTCTTCCCAAATAGAGAAAAATTCTTTTCATCTCTTATTTTCCCTATTTATTTTACTTTCTCCCTTATTTTATCTCCTCTTAAACACAAGGTTAATGTGTTTATAATAAATTTTAAAATAATTTTAATAATTTTTTTTTCTCATTTTAATTTAATCTATTATATAATTTAGAATATTAAAATTAGACAAATAATGAAAAAGAATTACCTACACCATAAAGCGAAATGTTTGAAAAATATAAATAATAAGAAGATGATTAGATTTACCATAGGTTCGTGCTTGATATATGATTGTCTTTAAAAAAAAAATTATTGGTGATATTCTGCAAACTGTATTATTTGCCTATAAAAAAAATAGTAAAAAATTTGAATTTTATCTTTTATAAGATCTATATTTATGTCCTCTTATCACTATTGTAATTGATTTTAAGATAATAGCAAACCTTTCTGAGTAAAAGCTACATATGTAATCATGAACATGAGGTTTGATCCCGATGTTTTTTAAAAAAAATTTTTTACAGTGATATCGCTTTGGATATTATTATTGTAAAATTTCATTTTTATTTCAATCTTCCTAAATAAATTTAATCTATTCATAAGTGTTAGTGTCTCTTTTTTTTTTTTTTGTAGATTTTGTAATTTGATTTTATAGATAGTTGTACTTTTATCATTTCTAAAAAATATATCAAGTGAAAAATATTAAAAAACTAATATATAATATTTATCATTGCTTGATTCTGTTTGTTGTCTTTTTGCGTGTTTTAAATGCATATCCAAAGAATAACTTTTAAAGTATGTTTAATATACTAATAAATAGAAATATAATAGAATTTCAATTTTATTTTCATATTTGATATTTTAGTTTACTTCAAAAAATTAAGAATAAAATTTCAAAAACTTAGAATGTCTCACTATTTTTCCTATTATATGGATATACCAAATAAAAACATGAGAGTCCTAAAATACTTATCTTAGAATATGATTTCATTTTTTATTTTTTAATATAATCAAATATGTCATTATATTATTTGCATTACATTTTCATGTTGTTTAACAATGACTTATTTTATATGCTATTGAAATTATTATATTGTTATTTGCTTTAGCTATTAAAATTTAAATTGATCATAGAGATCATTGTATAAATTAAATAGTTTCCTCTCACATGTTTATATAAGTTAGGAACCAATATGCATGCATTTAGAAAATTTAGTATATCAATTATGATGAAAATTTTGAGTTACAATATATTAAATTGTGTAATATTAATTTCAATTTAAATTACAAATATAACATTAATTATCATATTTCAGTTATAAAAAAAATAATAAATCAATACTATAACCATTCCACCTAAATTATAATCTAAGGCAATTTATACATATACTAAAAACTTAATTATTTTTAAACCTAATAAATTATGAAGAATATGTTGTTTTTGCTGAATTGATCGCTTCGCCTAAAAACAAATTTAGATCATATGATAAAATAATTATGGGATAACTTTATAATAAAAAACAATAGGTAATTTCATAATAATATTAATGTGACAACTATTTTTACACATAAATTATTTACATTATATTTTTATATATTTAAAATTATAAATATATAATATGTTATTAAATATTAAACTTCATTGCAATTACTTTATATTGTTATATAAATATTAAATAATATCTACTAATTTTTATAGATATATAATAAATAATAACTAATAAAGTAGATATATGTATCATTTTCAAAAGTAAATTTAATATAGTAAATTGTTTTAAGAGAACATCACGTGATAAATTTTTGAGAGTGCTCGATGTAATAGGCCCTTTAATATCCTAGAATACTATTTAATATTAATAATTAAATACTCCATATAAAAGCGAATATTTATTTTGTTAATAAATACATATTTTATAACTACAACCTTAATTAACAGACCTTTTAATATTCTAGAATAAAAAATAATTGTCATTTGATAGTAGTGAAGGAATACTCTATGTAAAAAACAATGCATATAGATATTTTGAAATTTCAAACTTTGTTGTATCATGTCAACTTTTTTTATATGTCACTTATGAAATTTTAGAAAGTAATTCGTTTATATATATATATATATATATATATATATATACCTTTTCTTATTCTTAGCATTGCTTCTGATACATAGAAACATGAGTGTTCATATAGTTGAATGTCCTGGGAATGGACACATGTCTTTCAAAACGTTTTTTCAAATTAGACACTTGTAGTTTAAATAGATGAGCAATCGTTAAAGCTTGAACATTGGACAAAAGAACATTGAACGCTAAACAGTCATGCTATTCAAAGGATTCAACAAAAGATAAGAGTAGATAATGTTCAGAGATTATCAAGCGGTTAAAAATAATGAATACTATTTTTAGTACAAATGAGAAGAATAAGAAGAGGGATGACTATAAATTCCTATCATCCCCACAAACGATAAATATGTTTTGCTAGGGTTTTCACTATTATTTACTTACTCAATCTCTCAATCTCTTTAAACTCTCAAACTTCCTTTTTCTTTACTAAGTTTGCATCAGAGAGGTTGTGGGACACCTAGCCCTACCTTAGCTTATGTTTATTCATCCTCGGCTAATCACATTACCCTTCTAAGATCAAAGAGGCCATCAATTAGCACTGTTTGTGGGAACAAACTTCAATTTTCTTATTGTTTCATTGCTTATTTCCATTCAAGTTCTCACCTTTATTATTCTAAATGCTCTATTTGCAAACCTTGCCTTTCGATCTTAAAAGGATAATGGTCAACTAATCACAGAATGTGCCACACCCCTTTCAAGAGAGGGAGAACTTCCCTAAATATACTCCATTCGACCATCTTGTTAACCCTACTACCCAAGTGGTAGGGTTAAAATTAAAATAATATTTTGTTGTCTTAACAAAGCTCAAAATTACAAATAATCCTATACGACTCAACTCAAAATCTAATTAATAGCGTGAATTGACTTGAATTTCTTTTTGTTTATTGTCTCGGAGACTAAAGCTGAAATGGAATGGTTCTATCTGATCTCGCCATCAAAAAAAAAAAAAAAAATCTAAATTTTATCCATATAGCATATTAATTTAACTTATATATTAAAAAATTTCACATTAGACCTTGATTTACTATTTTATGAAAGTAAATGGATCAAATAAACAATTTTTTCAAAACCAGATGCAATTAAACTCATATTATTGAAGACAAGTTGTTCTGTCACTCATTTTACTGAAGACAAAAGCAATTGTTTCTAGTCAGTTCATGTTCGATCGGTAATCGTATGTTTGTATTTTTGACAACGTATCAATGCAGCAATGTATTGAAGTGAATCTCTGACACAGTCTGTCAACATTATTGGTTTTCATGAGGGATACAGAGAAGCTGTGGCTGCTCTTTCGAAGGCCATCGCCCATGCATGCAACGTCAGGCTTCCATGCCTCTTTACGTTTGTCTGACACGTTTTTACGTGCTCATCGTCACTATCACATGCATCGATTATTACCATAAAAAATTATATATATATATATATATGAACATTGTTCATCACTTCTATATACAGCTAGAAGTAGCCCACTATTTTGAATTCGATGTTGTATGATATATTAAGTTTATTAATAATGCTGTTTCTTTACACTAGATTTGAAAAATTATTTAGAAATAAAAAGAGAAAATAATTTTTTTTATTTTCTCTCCTCATATTTGGTTAAAAAATAGAGAAAGAAAAATAAATTTATTTTCTCTTCTTTAGAAAGTAAAATATAAAAGGAAAGAAAGTTATTGTCTCATATATTTTTTTGCCCATATATTTTTTGCCCTTTATTTAAAAAAATAAATAATATCCACTTACTAAAAAAACTAGAGAGAACTAAAAAATTAAACAAGAAAAAGAAAATTTATTAATATTAAATATAATAAAGTCACTACTTTTACGAAAAAATGTACAAAATATTAAAAGATGAAGAAATTGATAAGGAATTGTTTTTTTATTTGGTCAGAACGGTGCTTTATCGTTGGTTTTATGAGCTGATATTTTTTTTTTTTGAATTTCTGGTTCTGTTGTTGATAAGGGCACGGTTTTATAGAGAAAAATATTGGTAAATTATAAATTTATTTTCATATTTTCTCTGCATTTTGGAGAGAAAAAAAAAGAAGCAGAATGCATAATATTTTTTTCCTCTTGAATTTTCCTCTATGAATTTTTCGTCTCTTCCCACGTAGGGGAAAATTCTTAGCATTTGCTTCTGATACATAGAAACATGAGTGTTCATAGAGTTGAACGTCCTAGGAATGGACACGTCTTTCAAAATTGGACACTTGTAGTTTAAATAAGTGAGCAATCGTTGACACTTGTAGTTTAAATAAGTGAGCAATCGTTAAAGTTTGAACACTGAATAGTGGAACGTTGAACGCTAAACAATCATGCCATTCAGAGGATTCAACAAAAAATAAGAGCAGATAGTGTTCAGAGATTATTAGGTAGTTACACGATATATATTTTTCTAAATATTATGGGAAGATATAGATAAAAATGATGGATACTATTTTTAGTACAAATAAGAAGAATCTAGGAGAGGGCCAATTATAAAACCATCATCCCCACATATGATAGGTATGTTTTGCTAGGGTTTTTACTATTGTTTACTTACTCAAGCTCTCGATCTCTTTAAACTCTCAAGCTTCCTTTTCTTTACTAACTTAAGCATCAGAGAGATTGTGGGACACCTAACCCCACCTTAGTTTATGTTTGTTCATCCCTGACTGGTCATATTACCCTTTTAAGATCAAAGAGGCCATCAATTAGCACTGTTTATGGGAACAAACTTCAATTTTCTTACTATTTCATTGCTTATTTCCATTCAAGTTTCCACCTTTATTATTCCAAATGCTCTATTTGCAAATCTTGCCTTTCGATCTTAAAAAGGTAATGGCCAGCTAATCATAAAACATGCCACACCCCTTTCAAGAAAAGGAGAACTCCCTTAAATATACACCATCCTACCATCTTATTAACCCTGCTACCCAAGTGGTTACCATAACCATTGAAAATGCTCTAATTCAATTTTAGGAGGCTCTAGCAAGAACCACGAAAATGGCCCTAGACTCCTTAAACACACACATCATTAAAGCCTTAAATGCTAACTTAGCTACACTCAAACCTCTGCCAGCTAGGAAACCCTAGGTTGAACAAGGGAATAACCAATACTGATGTGGAAGATGGAGCTGACTCTTAAGAGGAACATTCTAAGGTGAAGTTCGATTCCATGAAAAAGTACCTGAAGGCTTCACCCTTAACTTGGGAGATCATAGAAGAAAAGTTTTCAGCTAAATGAAATCTTTTACTTTACAAATGTACAACGAAATAGGTGACCCTCAGACACACCTCTCAATATTTCGAATGAATATGCTACTAAATGACATCTCAGATGTTATCCTCTACAAAATATTTCCTACCACTTTTATCAAAATGACATAAAGGTGGTACCTTCAGCTACCAGCAAACTCAATCCATTCCTTTAAAGAGTTGAAGGAGACTTTCCTTGCCCAGCTCACCACTAACATTCCTCCAAAAGGGAAAGTAGCTCTTTAAGGTCGTGTAAGCAAAAGGAGGGGGAAACTCTATAAGAATATATTGACAAGTTTAATAATGAAGCCATAAAGATTAAAACTATCAATGTAGAAATAGCAGTAGAGCCAATGAGAACTGGAACCATGTTCAGAAGGTTAAAGGACAAGCTCCATAACAAAACGATCAATTCCTACTCTAAACTCATCACTATAGCTCAGAGGTACATTAAGTTAGATGAAGGGAAGTGGGAAGAATGCAAAAGTGGCAGATTATGGAATCAGAAAAAGACTCAAGAGTGAAGACCTGACAGTTAGTTATGTTTGTCAAACGCTAGAAAATTATACCCCTTCCTCATGTAGAACAAAAAGCAGTAGAGATTCATAGTTTAAATCACTCAATGAAACTAGAGGTAATATCTTTCTATGGATACAAGAAAATGGTACTAACATAAAGTACCCTCAAAGGCTTAACCTTGATAGGGTAGCCAAAAGGGATAAATTGTTATTTTGTAAGTTCTATGAAGATCATGTGTACTGTTAGTTATGTGCCCTAGATTAATGCTTGTAATGGATATTTTCTTAATAATGTCATTGTTGCATTTTATTAAATATATCTTTTATTTTTGGTAAATAATAAATTTCATGAATAGTCAATTCTACCTAATGTCATTAAGTATATGACTTGATAGTAAAACCTTTAAGTTTAAAGAATTATATTCTAAATTATAACTAGTCGATCATTGTTGTTGGGATAATAATGAAAAAGACTAGTATATGTTTGAATGATGACTATGTTTTACTATTCATGAATATGTGATATTAAGTCAAACACATAAATACATGTTTAAGAAACATTGTATTGGACCGACCTGCTATGAGAACACTATATGGATTAATAGTCATAAGTGATTCTCATGTAATATTATTAACTTAATCCTCTAACCTGAAAATTACCATAGATTCTAATATGATGAACTTTATGTTTTAATATAATCTAACATTATCTTTAATCAGATGATTATGCAAACTAATATTGGACATGGAATAAATCATATAAAGGAGTATGAGTGATTAAGAAGGAATTTATCCCTCATATATTTATGAGAAATATATTTATGATCCCTTCGATAAGTTAGACAGAAAAGATTGCATGACCATGTGGTAATGAATTAATAAAAGTTATCAATATCATTTTACATCAGTATACTCGAAGATCGAGAAAGAATTGAACTATATAAGCATGACATGATCTCTGTCTTATGTTCAATTGAGATATAATGTGACAAAACGATTATAATACTATTTATGAAATAGGTTAGGTCAGATTATTGACCTTCACATAATTTGGGTAGTCATAGTGTCTTGCTAGAGGCCACTTATGACTTGTGGGTTATAAATAGGTTTTTAGGTCATTACTAACATTATGTGAACATATAGAGTCACACACATAGAATAGACCCAAAACAAAATTGAGTTTAATACTTTCTCTATTTATAATTAAGATAATTAAAGATATTATCTAAATTGTTATATATTTATTTATTTGAAAGGTTAAAATGAAGTCATATATTATTTTAACTATATTTTTTAAGATACAAAGTTGACATATGTTGGACTAAGATGGTTAATCCTAAGTCTTGGATCTCTTTTGATCTTGACAAAGATGATTGATCAATTCTAATTATTCAATTAAGTGTTACTTTGCAGTTTTTAGTTAGTTTATAAATTAGAAGTTAGATGGAGTTCATAATCTCTAAAGAAAGCAAGGTATCTCCTAATTCGCGATCGCAACTTCACAAATCGCAACTGCAAAATAGCTTAAGACATTTTGAAAATTGGACAGGTGAAATCATTGGCCAATTCTCTATCGCAATTCATCCAAAGATGGGAGTACCAAAGTCACAGGCGAATTCGAGGTACGTGTCATGTCTAAATCGCTATCGTGACTTTCAAAATGACTCAAGAGGAAAAATCAAGTCTATAACCACAGCATGACAAGTGTCCCAAGTGTCCACTGGAAGACAAAAATTATGATGGCAACTTATGGGTAGTGACTGCAATTCATGAAGAAGAAGATGAACATTTTGATAGATGAATTCGCGTCCTAAGTCGCGCCTTGTACAAGAAACATCATGACTGTTACTTTTATGAACAGGTAAAAGGCAACGACTATATTTTCTTGGTGAACCAATGAGAAGATGACACGTGGACTAGCCATTAGACACAAATAGGAATTTTCACCGTAATTTTTAGCTCCCGCATGGAAATTGAAAAATCGCAATCGCGAAAGAGTAGTAGCGACCGCGAATGAAGGCTAACAAGTATTTAATGCAAAATTTGCCTAGCATACTTTAGAGATTTGTTACTAGTTTTATTGCAACGTCTCTTTGGTGGGTAAATGCTATAAATACCTCACCAAATAGATGTAAATGAAAGAGACTTCATTAATTTATAACCAAACTCTTACAATTTTGCTACTCAATCTTTTATATTCTTTAAGTGATTGTTTGGTGTGAGCATAAACACCAATTGTAATAGGTTTCAGTGTGAGCCTATGAAAACACTAGAAAAAGGTTTTAGTGTGAGCCTAAGAAAACACTTGACAGAGGTGTTGGCCCTAGTGCACTAAGAAGGGGGGGGTTGAATTGGTGGGAAATTTGAACTTTTAATTTTGAAGGAAACACACATGAATGAAAGATTAGAGAAAAGGTAGGAGAAGAATGAACCCAAGAGTTTTATAGTGGTTCGGGT
This sequence comes from Omphalea diandra, assembly GCA_949677035.1. NCBI lineage: Eukaryota > Viridiplantae > Streptophyta > Magnoliopsida > Malpighiales > Euphorbiaceae > Omphalea > Omphalea diandra. Next base: position 258 of record CATIWR010329293.1, on the reverse strand, counting down.
ATTAACCAACCCTATGTCCACTCCCCAATTCACCAATTGGGTATTTCACTCAATCACTAGTGTTTTACAAGCTCACACTCAACTTAGTGTTTAGGCTCGCACTAAACCTTACAATTTGTGTTTTACAGGCTCACACAAAAAACCTTTTATAAGTGTTTTCAAGGCTCACACTAAAACCTATCACAATATGTGTTTTATGGCTCACACACAACCTATGTGTTTTAAGGCTCACACAACAACCTCTCTATAGTGTTTTAA
>CATIWR010329277.1:0-48939 GCA_949677035.1 Omphalea diandra | reverse complement strand
GATCAATCCCCTTTGTCAAGATCAAAAGAGGCCCAAGACTTAAGGTTAACTATCTTAGTCCAACAGATATCCCAATGGTCATCTTGGATACTTGGCATATTATGGTTGCAGACTTAGTTCCCTTCATTTAGTTATAAAATTCGCGATCGCGACTTAAGATGCAAACACCACTATCAATTGCTCTATATGTCAGTCAAGTCTTCCTTGACTGGATCGCAGCTGCAATTTCCTTCACAAATTCAGCTGATCCAAGTTCATCAATCCTTATTGCAAGGTCGTGGTTGCGATTTAAAGGATCCTGATTGTGAATTTGGATGCCTTACCCAATTGCTAGAGATTTAGACTTCCATCTAACTTCCAATGCAAACCTAACTTAAAAACAACAAAAATAACACTTAAATAAGACATTAGTACCTATCAATCTCCATTATCAAGATCAAAAGAGGCCTTTGACTTAGGTTGGATCAACCTAGTCCAACAATCTCCCCTTTTTTATTTTGACATCTTATATTGATTTTACTTAAGGAAAATGAATTGCATAAATGTGAAGTTGAGATAGTCAATAATTTTAGCAAATTTCTTGTTAATCAAATAAGTTTATCAAAGATGTATATGACGTATATTTTGAATTAGATTCCTCCTACTGCTCTCCTTCAACTTATACTTCCCTTGATAATATGTCATGCAAGTTCTTTTACTACTATTTCTCTCCCCTTTTGGCAAGATCAAAAAGAGAGTTAACTTAAGAATTAAGTAAAAATGCATAGGTGACAAAGATATGAAGCATAAATTGAGATAGAACAATCATGTATTATAAACAAGTATAGAGCAATCACACTTGATAAGTAAGTATATTAAGTAATAATTACAAAGGAAACAACACTTTTATTCATAGAAAACTGTAGGATCACATACTTACAAGAGAAATAAAAGAAATAAAAGAAACAAAAGAAAAATACTAAAAGCCTAAAAAAACTAGAATGTTAGAGAATTGTCATCATCTCCGGAGTCAGCAATTTCTTCATATACGCCTTCTCTTTGTGCTTCGTCACCTTCCTCTACTTCTTTATTGTCTTCTTCTTCAGGTGTGCCCTTCCAATCCTTAAAATCAAGGAGGTGGCAAGGAGTAGCACCCGCATTCTCTTGAAAATCCACCAAATCACTATGGAGGTGGGAGAGTAGAAGAAATCTTCTCTTGATCATCCTTATAACTTTGTCCAGTTTCTTATTAATTGAGGAGAGAGAGATTGCAGGGGATTTGGTTTTAGGCTTAGGCTAGGGAGGTGGAATTGATTGAGCACCCTCTTTTATGACAAGCATCTTCCTCTTTAAGGTATGAAAAGTTTCTAGCTTCTTAGCCCTAAATGAACCCAAGGTGTATGTATAGGAATCAAGATGCATGGCCTTGGCATTTATAAGATAGGGTAATTCAAGGAAGTTATGGAATGACAAGTACTTCTTAGTGAAGAATTTCTCATTTTCCTCATTGAGTGCTCCCACATATCGATAAATTGCAGTGACATAAGAGGGTAGAAGAAATTGGCTTTTTGGCTTGGTACTCATGTGAATCAATTGATCCATAAGGTACGGTCGGTTTGGATAGGCTTATTCTTAGTTAAGCAGAAAAGGAAGGCTAAGTTCTTTTGAGAGACCTTCTCATTATCATCACCTCTTACATTGATAGAGAAGGTGATGATAAGATAAAGAAGCCAATTAGGAATAGTCTTAATATATTTGGCTAAAGAGGTTTTTGGGTATGCTTTTGATAGATATCTCGAACCAAAATTCAGATTATATGATATCAAGTGCGGAGATGATGAAAGGAATATCATCCCTCACTTGAAGATTGAAGAGGTTAGAAAGTTGCTCAAAAGCAATAAAGAAAGGATCCCTCAAAGCCCTAAAAACCAACACATACTAACCTGCTTGAGATTCTGCTCTTCCGCTCAAAGTGACTATATATATGAATTCCCAAATGATTTCTTTGTAGTTGGGTTTGTCTCTAAAGATGAACTCATTGCGGCCCATATTCAAGGAGAAAACTTGAGGGAATCTTATTATCTTGGATGATTTTAGAAGAATTGACTTTGTATCGATCCTTTCATTCCTTAGCGATCCCTTTCATCAAATGAAAGGCAAGAGGACTAGAAGGCTGGGCTATCCCTTCTCTTTTCCTGCTCTAGAACCCTTATTGGGAGCTATTAGAGATAAGAGAGGATTTGAAGAAGGTTTGAGGTTGAAGAATGAGAAGAGATGAAGAGATTGTGTAAATGTGAGTTTAAACACTATTACAAAGGTTTAAATAGGCAAAGAATAAGTACAAAAATGATAATAAATGGTCAAATTTGCATTTAATGAGGGGTGACATCGATTGGCAGTCAAATCAATTAATGTTTGGCAGCTACTCTAATTCATGATTGCGAACTGCAAGTTGTGACCACTAATTACAAAAAAATCTGAGTAATAGACAAAAAATTCCTTAAAAACCGATAAAGTCAATGGTCAAAATTTTTGAATTTTGAAAAAATTCATGGTGGAGAATGGAAATAACGACTACGAAATGAGGGAAGATAGAAGGATTGACAAGTGCCTGCATATCACTATAGTGAAAAATAAGTAGCAATTGCAAATTACAATGCAAGAAAAGAAAACATGAAGAGATAAGATTTGACCTTCTAAGTTGTGATCCACTTAATATATTGATGCTTGATTCATGCAAATTGGCATAGAGAAGCACATTTGCATAAAGAATTAAGACATCTAAGGAAGTATACTACACATTCATCAAATATAACAATAGTAATTCAAAATAATTCATCAAACAAAGAACATTCTAAAATATCTGATTTTCACTTTAGGGAGTTTTCATCAAGCATTCCCAACTCTCTCTTAATGAAGTTCATCCTTTCTTCATTGAGAGGTTTAGTGAAAATATCCACAAGTTGATGATTAGTGTCTATAAATTCCAACACTACATTACCATTTTCGACATGATCTCTAAGAAAATGATGCCTAATGTCATTATGCTTATTGCTAAAGTGTTGGATGGAATTCTTTGAAAGATTTATTGCACCAGTATTGTCACATTTGATGGGAATGTGATTAATAACTTTGCCATAGTCCTTTAATTATTGTTTCATCTAAAGAACTTAGGTGTAATAATTGCCTGTAGCTACATATTCTGCTTTGACATTGGATAAGGTGATCGAAACTTGAATCTTACTAAACCAAGTCACTAAGCATTCTCCTATGAATTGGTAAGTTCTAGAAATGCTCTTTCTATCTAGTAAATTATCGATATAATTTGCATTCAAAAATCCTATAAGGCTAAATGATGAATTTCTAGGATACCATACACCTAAATGCAATGTGCCATGTAAATATTTAAAAATTAACAATATTAAAATGTGATTCGTTAGGGCAAGATTGAAATCTAGCACACATGCATACATTAAACATGATATCAGGTTTAAAGATAGTGAGATAGAGTAAAAAACCAATCATACTTCGATATCTCATCTCATCAACAGACTAACCCGTTTCATCCTTGTCTAGTTTGATGGTAACACTCATTGGTGTCTTTGCTACTTTACATCCTTCCATGCCAAATTTCTTAAGTATATCCCTTGTGTACTTGACTTGTTTTATGAAAATCCTTCTTTGATTTATTTTATTTATAGGCTAAGAAAGAACTTGAGCTCTGTCATCATGCTCATCTCAAATTCCTTAGTCATACACTTAGCAAAATCCTGAAAAGAGATACATTAGTAACATCAAATATAATATCATCAACATATATTTGTACAATGAGTGTGTCATGATTGTGTCTTTTAACAAACAAAGTTGTATCAATCTTCCCTTTTTCAAAATCATTTTGCAAAAAAATGAACTAAGCCTTTTGTACCAAGCTCTTGGAGTTTGTTTTAAACCATACAAGGCTCTATTTAGCTTAAAAACATGATTTTGAAAGATATGAGATTCAAAACTAGGAGGTTGTTCAACATAAACTTCCTCCTTAGTGAGACCATTTAAAAAAGCACTTTTAACATCCATTTGAAAAAGTTTGAAATTCATGTGATATGAATATGCTAAAAGAATCTAATGGCCTCTAATCTTGCTACGAGGGCATAAGTTTCATCATAATCAATGTCTTTCTCTTGGTTGTACCTCTTCGCAATCAATCTAGCCTTATTTTTAGTAATGAAACCTTGCTCATCTAACTTTTTTCCTAAACACTCACTTGCATCCTACAAAAGGTGTTCCTTAGGCCTAGCAATAAGTTCCTATACATTATTTCTCTCAAATTGGTTGAGTCCTCTTGCATAGCAATTATGCAACTTTCATCATCAAGAGCCCCATCAGTAGATTTTGGCTCAAATTGAAAAAAAAATGCAAGATTATTATCTAAAGAATTAAATTGAAAAATAGTACTTACACCCTTGAAGGTATCACCAATGATTAGATCTTTTACATGATGCTTGAAGAATCTCTAATTCTTGGAAAGATCTTGATTTGGGGTTTTCACTTGTTGATGTCGAGGTTCTTTTTCTTCTCTTAGTGACTTGCGTTCATCATGGTCTTTAGCCATCTCTCTTGTGGTTGACTCCAACTCCAATTTTTCAAAGTCACCTACAAGATTATTAACAAGAGAATATTTTTCAATATCAAGTTTACTAGATTCATCGAACACAATATTCATAGACTCTTCAAACAACCATAGTACTCTTATTAAAAACTCTATAGGCTTTGCTAGAGGTGGAATATCCCAGGAAAATACCTTCATTTATTTTTGAATCAAATTTTCTATTATTATCCTTTGTATTTAAGATGTAGCACTTGCATCCAAACACTCTTAGTATGACAATTTAGGCTTTCTACCATTCCAAAGCTCATAATAAGTTTTATTAAGAATGGGTTTGAAAACATGATTTGCAATGTAACATGAATCATTGATAGCTTTAGCCCAAAAGTAATTAGGCAATGAAAACTCATTGAGCATAGTTCTAGCCATCTCTACTAGAATTTTATTTTTCCTCTTTACAACACCATTTTGTTAGAGTGTTCTAAGAGTTGAAAAGTTATTAAAAATCTCATTCTCTAAGCAATAAGATTCAAAAGATTCATTTTGAAATTCTTTTCCATGGTCACTCCTTATAGAAGAAATGAAGTAACCCTTTTCATTTTGAACTCTTTTTGTAAAACTTTCAAAAGCATCAAAGGTATCATGCTTATGAGCTAGAAAGGATACCTAAGTAAACCTAGAGTATCATCAACTAGGACAAGTGCACTCCTCATAGGTCCAATCAAGTCCATATGAATAAGTTGATAAAGTCTAGATGTATTTACAACATTCTTTACTTTGAAAGAGGATAGTTGTTACTCTCTTATTAGCATGGTCCACATGTCTTGTCTTTTGAGAACTTTAGATTAGAAAGACCTTCTACTAGTTTTCCTTTTAATAGTCTTTGTGGGAGCTCCATGTTAGCATGTCCAAGTCTTTTATGCCAAAGCCATGCTTCATTGTTAAGTGACACAAAACACTTGAAAGACTGGTTAGCCAAGTTGTCTAAGTCAATTAGGTAGGTATTGCCTTCCTTTCGCCCTTAAAGACTACTTTTTTATCCACCAAAGTGATAACTTGACATTCACTTGGGTCAAAGGTGACTTTATTACCCTTGTCACATAATTGACTTACACTAAGCAAATTATGTTGTAAACCATCTACAAGTAAAACATCATCATTGAGAGAACAACTATTCTTACCAATAATTCCAATGCCAATTACCTTACCTTGGCATTGTTTCCAAAAGTGACATTGCTACCTTCCTTCTCTTTTATAGCCATGAATACTTCTTGCTACCCGTCATGTGCTTTGAGCATCCACTATCCACATGCCATTCATTCACTTCATTGATGGCTACCAAACAATCCTACATAACACAAATAAATCATTTTTGTTTAGGTACCTAAGCATACTTGGGTCATAAAGGGTTAGGCCTAGAAGGGTCCTTCAATTTGAAGTGAGCCTTCCTAATATAACAATGAATGTTAATATGACCAAACATCATACAATAATGACATTGGAGTTTAGACTTGTGATTCTTCCTCTTATACATAGCTTTAGTATGAGTAAGGGTATTTCCTATACCATGATGACATGTGTGTGAGCAAGAGCATGAATGGTTAGGTGTAGAAATGAACTTTCTATGTGTGTTGGGGTGAGCATGTTTCTTGATGTAAATATATACATGGTTAGCCTTTTTTGGCATAGGCTTTAAGCTTTGATATGCCTTTCTTTTGCCCTTGGGCAATAGTGGCTTAGTGCTTTGAGCACTTTTCCTTCCAACTACCTCAAGAGTAAATGTTTAAAGTGTTGAAGCTCTAATGAAGGTTGTGAGTGGGGGATTGGATGATAAGGAGACTCCATTGAAGCCAAAACCATGTCTAACTAATGGTAGTCTTTGAGATACAATTAATGTATCTAAAGCTTTCTTATCTTTAAAAAACTTAGAAATGGTGGAATTTCTAAGCTCAATTACCTCTTCTTCCAAAGTATCATTTTCCTTTCTTAAGGAATTTAAAGAAGATGAAGACTTAGAGAGATTCTCAATAGATTTCTTGAGTTCTTCATTAGAAGCCCTCAACTCATTTACAAGATCATATAAGGATTTAAATTCATCCTCTAGTTTAGAGCATTTTGCTCTTCTAGAAAGCATGGGCACCTCCACCACTTATTTATCACTATCCTCCTCACTTGAAACAACTTCTGGTTGGTTTTATTTGGATGAAGATTTAAGAGCTAAGATCTTTTTTCTGTTTTGTCTCCTTGCTTTCTCATCTTCTTTATCTCCTCATCCTTATTCAAGGCTAGCTCATTAGTTAAAAGCTTGTCTATGAGAACATCAATTTGCACTTCCCAATATTTGGATTTGACTCTTGGATGCTGCAAACTCTAGCACCAAATTTTTCAAAAGGAAAAGATTTAAGAATTTTTTAGTCTACCTCATGATTGGTGAGAATTCTTTTGAATTTCTTCTTGTTTGTGACAATCAAAAGGAGTATGTTCATCATGTTTATGATGCTTTCATTCTTCTTCATCATAAACAGCTCCCATTCAATTACATATAACTTTAGTCTACTAGACTTTACCAATATAGTGCCTTTATGGTAGTTTTCTAACACCTTCCATATCCTGTAGGCTGTGAGGCAATGTTGGACCCTTTCTATTTCATCTCTTGATAGAGAACTAAGAAGGATTGACATAGCCCTCTTGTTCTTTCCATTAGATCTCCTATGAGCTTCAACCCATTCTTCTCTTGGGATCAATTCTTCACTTCCATCAACCACCATAGTAGGTGGCTTCCACTTTTTTGCTACGATGTCTCAAAGATCCACCGCATCTTATCCAAGTATATCTCCATCCTATACTTCTAATGAGTATAGTCAAATCCATCAAAATATGGCTTTGATATGGGTATGGATTCTTTCTTGTGTCATTGATCTTTTCTCACGCAATTAAGGATTAAAATGAGACCAAGCTTTGATATCATTTGTTGGCCCTTGAACACTAAGAAGGGGGGTTGAATTGATGAGAAACTAAAAAGTTTAGAGGGAAGATGACGTGTTTAGAGATTAGAAGAAGAGTATAAAGAAAGAACATATAATGTTTATAGTGGTTCAAGTGTTAACAAACCCTACGTCCACTCCTTAATTCTTCATAATTAGATGTTTTACTCTACTCAAAGTGGTGTTTTCAAGCTCACACCAAACTTGTACAATGTGTTTTGTTGGCTTACACAAAACCCTACAATTTCTATTTCAATTTCTCACACAAAACCTCACTCAAGTGTTTTACAAAGGGTCACACTTTAACTTATTACAAGAGTTTTGATAAGTAGGCTAACTCTTAATCTAATTACAATGGTGTTTAATGCTCACACCCAACAATTATAACTCATAATCAAAGAATAAGGATTTATGAAGTAAATTTGCAATAGTTTAGCTATAATTAAGGAAATTCTCTTACATTCAACTATGTTTGGTGGAGTATTTACAGGCAACAAACACCAAAGAGACGTTACTAAAAAATCTATGCCTAAATCTCTAAGGTAAGCTAGGCAGATTTTGTATTAAATGTCTATCAAACTGATTTCATGATTGTGACTGGTATTTCACAGTCACAAATTTCTAATTTGTATTGGAAAGACTAAAATCACAGTAGAGAACCTTATTTGATGTCTAATAGCTAGTCCACATGGCGTATTGCTATTGGTGTTCCAAGAAATATAGTCGTTGTATTTGACTAACTAACTGAAAGTCATGGTAGCGATTGAGATCCTTCTTGGGAGCGACAAGGACCATGAATCCTTTTGGTGAGGAGAAATCATTCCCATGAGTCGTGGTTATGAAAGTTATTTGCCCTCATAAATTTTGATATCCCAATGGTCATCTTGGACATTTAGCATGTTATAGTTATAAACTTAGTTCCCTTCATTCAGTTATTAAATTCGCAGTCGCGACTTAAGACATGAACACCACCTCAAATCTTTCTGTGTGTCCTTCAAGTCTTCCTCGACTGGATCGCGACTGTGATTTCCTCCATAAATTCATCTAGTCCAACTTCATCCATCCTTGTTGCAAGGTTGTGATTGCAATTTAGAGGATCCTGAATGTGAATTTGGATGCCTTACTCAATGCTAGAGATTTAGACTTCCATCCAACATTCAATGCAAACCTAACTTAAAAACTACAAAAAAGAACACTTAAATAAGACATTAGTACCTATCAATCTTCATTATCAAAATCAAAAGAGCCTTTTGACTTAGGTTTGACCAACCTAGTCCAACACTCCCCCTTTTTTGTGATGAAGTGAATATCTCCATAAGTTTTCCTCCTTTGTCCTCCTCCTCACTTAAAGATGATTCTTCCTCCTCACATGAAATTCTCTTCTCAATATACTTCATTACTACTATTTGCCTCAAAGAATGTAGAAACTCACCTTCTTCTAGGTAGGCACTATGGCAGCAATAAAAAGTTATTACTTGCTCAGGGGTGGAGATTGTAGCTAATGGAGGTAAAACTTCGAGTTTAAAAAGCTATTGCTACTATTTGTCTAAAAGAATATGGAAACTCACCTTCTTTTAGTTAGGCTTTATGGTAGAATAAAAAGTTGATGCTTGCTCATGGGTGGAGATTATAGTTGGTGGTGGTGGAATTTTAAGTTTATAAAGCTTTAAAGTAGGTGGTAAGAGAGGTAGTGGCTGCTCTTCTTTCACTTTAGCTAGAAAGGGATTCATTTGGGTATCTCAAACTCCATAAGAAAGGAAGAATACAATAGTAGCCCTTTTCTCCTCCTATTTATTAACGATGTCTCACCTCCAAATTTTTATGGATTAACTAATTCTAAAACACCTAGAAGTTCTACACACTCTTCCTAACAAATGATTACTAAATTTTGCCTTTATTACCATTTTGACATGGAATTAAATGATAACACTTAGGAAACATTTATAACATATTTGAATGCAAAAATTCATGGCAAGTAAGATTATAACATAAAAAGCACATTAGATATTCAATGAAAAATTACCATTTCCTTCAATTTGCTTACTTCTAATGTCATTCTTTTCTTTCATCATCTCTATAGTAACCCATTAAAAGATGAAGAACTTTTATTTAAAATTTAACTAAAATTAACTAAGCAAATAAAAAATTAAATTAATTACAAGAAAAGTAAAACTTGGGCTGCCTTCCAATAGTGTTGTTTTGAGGTCTTATAACTTAACCCTTCTTCTTCTTTGGCCGAGTGTAATGGTGAAGTGAAGGACTTCTTCATTCTTCTTTGGCTCTACCTTATATTAAGGCTTGAGACACTGTCCATTCAATTTGAAACTTCCTCCTTTTTAGTTTATAATGTTAATTATTCCATATAGATAGATTTTCTCTATCATTAGGTCCTGAGCACCTCGACTTTTATTTTTTGAGAAATAACCTCAACCTGAAGTTGTAGGGCAATATTTTTGTCCCTTTTAAAGTCACATTGCATAATGTGTTTGTCATGCCCATCCAATTCTAGCTCTACTTGCTCTTCTTTTTCTTTCCCTTTTTCATCCTCAATTCCTTTTATTCTCCAACACCCCTCATCCATTATTAGTATCTTCTTGCATTTGTACACATCAAACTCCACTTGTTCATCCCTCCCCACTCTTAAGGTCAATCTTCCTAGCTCGATATCAATGAGAGCTATTCTTGTTGCAAAGAATGGTTTCCCCAAGATGAGTGGTATTAGTCTTCTTCAAAGTCTAGCACCATAAAATTTGCTGGAAAGATGAACTTATCCGACATGATAAAAATGTCTTTAATAATCCCTACAGGATACTAAACCGATCTATTTGCTAGTTGCAAAGACATCCTTGTCTATTTAAGCTCACCTATTTTCAATTCATTAAAAAGAGATAAAAGCATCAAGTTCATATTAAAAAAGATCACAAAGAGCTTAGTCAAATTCTAATTCACTAATTTCATTAGGTATAGTAAAACTCCTTAGATCTTCGACTTTTTAAGGAAGCTTGTTTTGCAAGATGGCACTACATTCTTCCATGAGATTCACTTTTTCACACTTCTTAAGCCTTTTCTTATTAAAAATTATGCCTTTGAGAAATTTGACATAAGAAGGCATTTGAGCTAATACTTCAAGAAATGTAATGTTGATGCGAATCTTATTAAAAACTTTTAGGAACTTGGCAAAATATTTGGCTATTTTATCATCCTAACTCTTCAATCTTTGAAGAAATGGAATATGAGGCATATAAGGTTAAACCTTTAGTGGTGGTTTAGCTTATTCCTCCTTTATTCCATGCAATTCCTTCTTAGACTCTTCTTGAGCTACTTCTTATTTTTCTTGCTCTTTAGGCTCTCTAACTCTATTTTCTACCTCTCTTCCACTTCTCAAAGTGATGGCTTTCACATGCTCCTTATGATTGACTTTCAAGTTGGAAGGTAAACTCCTTACTTGCCTATATGACATAGTATTTGCCGACTACCCCACTTGTACCTCTAATTCATGAATAAGTGAAGAATGATGTTTACTAATTTGATCAACTTTAGCATTTAACCTTTTCAAAGCTTCATCTTATGCATCCATCCTCTCATTAGTTTTGATAATGAATTTCTACATCATAACCTTTAAATTTGATTTCTTTTTCTTGATGTTGTTGTGCTTCAAAACTTAAGGGTGCTTGTGGTCTTAAGGCATTATTCCTATTCTAAAAAAAATTTGGATGAATTCTTCAACCAGAATTATAAGAATTGAAATAAGGATTGTTGCATTGTCTATTATTGAAATTCCCTATAAAGTTTATTGCCCATCATTCAAAGAATTAAATGGATTACAACTTGATAATCTATACTCATATGATGATCTCCTCCATAAAGCTCACATGTAGTTATTTGCATATTTGGAGACAAAATAGCATTGCAATTCATGGCATTGATTTGCTTGGATATGCAACTATTTGAGCTTGCTTAACGATTAGTTGATTAAACTTCATAACTCTTACTACCTTTCTTCGCATAACTCTTTTGAATGGCCATTAATAATTATTTATTACCATCTCCTTAATCAATTAATAGGCCACATCCTCTATTTTTTCCATAAGACCTCCACCTGCAATAACATCTAAAGTACTCCTCAAATAAGGACTCAAACGATTATAGAAAGTTTGTGGAATGAGCCATTTTGATAAACCATGGTAGGGACATTTCCTTAGGAACTCTTTTAATATATCCCCAGTTTCATATAGAGACTTACCTTTCATTTAAGCAAAAGAAAAGATGTCATTACTCAACTTAGCCATCTTCACTAGAAGGTAGAACTTATTCAAAAAGGCTTGTGATAGTTGTTCCTATGTGGTGATTAAACCTAAAGCTAAAGAATGATACCATGACTTCACTTTATCCCTAAGTGAAATGGAAAACAATCTTAACATGATAACATCATCCAAAACTCCATTTTGTTTTAAAATATCACAAATCTCTAAGAAATTTAAGCTATGAATATTTAGGTATTTATGTGGTAAACCTCTAAACTGATTATTTTGCAACATTTGAATAATCGTCAGCTTAATCTCAAAATTATTAGCATTAACAACTGGTCTAGGAACTCTAGGTTGAGGTTCATTAAGCATTGATACACCATAGTCCCTTATAGATCTCTCATTCTCCAAATTGTTTATTGTTAGATTCCTTATGTGTTGTTCTTCCAATCTTTATCCCCTTAAACCTGCTTTAAGGGTTTTTTCAATCTCAAGATCAAAAGGTTCTAGATCTTATTATTCTAGATCCAGACTCCTAGCCCTTCACATATAAGTTTTCCACTTAAAACTAAATAAAATGAAAATGAAAATTTTAGATTAAGAATTGAATCAAAGTTTTTAATATTAAAGCATCGTGTCCAAGGCAACGATACTGATTTCTTTGATCATTTATCCAATATATAATTGAATTGTGCAATGTGATTCTAAATCAATTAATAAATTCAAGCTCTCCACTTATCTTTTCTCTTCCAAATTATCCTTTAAACCATGTTGCAATTAACTATAAGATGACACTGATCAAAGTAACATAATGCATAAGTTTGTGGGTGGATATTGTCTAACAGAGACAAAGGCAGTAAGTACTAAAATATAATGATTCTATTTTTATTTGAAAATTGAATATTGAGGATGATGTCTAAACTACTAATGCAATGAAAATAAACAAAACTACCAATTGAATAACAAAAAGACAAGCAACTAAGAAAAAAAACTTATGATAAAACACCTAGGATGCTTCATCTCACTAATGGAAAATCACGAAATCATTAATCATTTAATGATATGTTAGATTAAAAGTTGTAACTATCGATTAACTCTCTAATTATTAAGGCTCTCTCTCTCTCAATGTTTTACTTAATATGTAACCATTCCTTTAGATCCATCTCTCAATGTGAAATAGGAATGTGTTACATTGTCAACTCAAGCAATCCTTTAAGTAATAACAACAAGTTGAGTTGGTATCTCTACTCGTTAATTAATCTAAGGAAAATTACTTTATGTATATTTCAATTTATAATCTCTTGATCTATAAATGATACATAAAACATGTAATAAGTGAAACAATTACATGGATTAAGAACAAGAATCATTTGCTTGCAAAAAAATAAAATCCCAACATAGTCATTGAAATCATAAATTAGTTCATCATTATCCATCGTATCAAGGTCCTAAATCAAAAGATTTTGCCTAACAGACTAGAAAAATAAGACAAATCTAAAAGCATCATCTTGATAATGGAAATAAGAATTAAAAGAAGGAAAGACAAAATCTCCCAATAATTTTGATAGATCTTCTCTTCTTCCTCTTTATTAATCCAATGATCTCTTGAACTTTTGCACTTGATCTCACATTAAAGTGTGTTTTTGCTTGTTTTGTTCTCCAAAAAACTCTCATTTTTGCTCTTCTTGACCTCCCTTGATGAAACCCTAAAAGTTGGTTTCAATTGCTCCTCAAAAATAGCGAAAACATATGCTAAAAGATAGGTCCTAACATGTCCAGGTCACAGGTCACGACTTATGTCGTAGCCTACGACTCTCATCAGCTCCAAGGAAGTCGCAATCATAGGTGCGACATCATGCATCCGTCTTCACACGTCCAAATTTTCAACTTGATCACTGAAGTTGCCTACTTTGCCTATTTTAGTCTCAATTCACTTCAAACTTGTTAAAACACCTACAAAACATTCAAATGTGTGAAATAACATTATTTTAACTCAAAATAACTTAATTTAAACATAGATTAACACCTAATCAAGCTCAAATCTCACCAAATATCTATGTACAAATAAAGCCTATCAAATATGCTTGGTAGCTTTTGAACAAGGAAGCAAAATAGAAAAGTAATTAGCTTAATTGGCTGTCAAAATACTTAAATAAAATGTCAAATTTACTTGTATTTTAGTTTTACATTTTTTTTTTTTTGTGGTTTACCATTTTTTTAATTAGAATTTGAAATCTGTAATATCCTTTCTATTTAGCATCTATCTAATCCATAGTTGAAATGTTGTACATCATTTGCATGTTTTTTACTGTCATTTTATCGAAATAATGATTAATTTATTATTATTTTCCTTTCCCAAACACATGTTTTATGCCATGCTATGTAGATATAATGTACATAAATTTAGAGTTAAGTTTGAAGCTATAAAAGGGTAGATGATAGGAAATTTTGGTGAAATAGTGATTCTATAAATACTATTGATCTTGCATTTTTTTGTATGAGGAATAGATATGGCGATCATCATAACATAAATTTACATGGTATGCAACATGTATATAATGATAAGGCAAATAATAACTATAATAATAGTTAAATTGATATAGTTTATTTATTATTATGTAATATAGGTATGGCCAACATCACAATCTGAATCTAAGCAGTAAGCAAAATGTATATGTTCAACAAAACCAATTACTATAAGCACATTTATATATATGCATTTGATGACCCCGATTTTGCTTCCTTGATAAATTTAAAAAAAAAAAAAAGACCGGAAAAAGGTTAAATTTGCATTGTGACTAATAAAATAGTTGTTGCAAAAAGAAATGCAACCTCTGCTATTTAATTTGCATATATTGGTTGCATGTTTTTGAACTTACCTAAAAGAAATGAATAGCTTTTCCTCATTGAAATGGCCTCATCATGATAAAAATATTGTGTTATGTTTTTTTTTTTTTTTTTTTTTTTGGTTACTAAGTATGAGTTAGTATAATGAATTAGTTGCCATTAGATTCCCCATTGAACATATTTTACATAAGGCTCTAAAGCAGCTTGGTATTTCACGCAAAGATTACAGCTATGAACAAGCTGAAAATGGCATGTACCAAGCAAGAGTTGCTTTTTTACATCAGTCTCCTTATGGTACTTTTCACCTTACAGATGTCCATTCTGTTTGGTTTTATAATTTTGCGGATTCCAAAGATGATATTTGTGTTAAAGCTCTCGATGCATTGAAGGATTATACAATGTTGAGGTTATTGACTATAGTTATAAATAAACGAGGATTCATAGAGAGTCCTTTACTACTGCAATGACTGAGCTTGGGAAAGCCATTGAGACTGTTGATTAAGGGACTAGACTTTATGGAATGCTAATTCAGCTATTGTTATGAGAGGCCAAATAATAACTGCTCAGGCTGAAACTATTCTAGGTTTACGTCAGGCTATTGGAACTCATAGCCAAACTATAATGGCTATACTTAATCAAACTCAATCAAACTCAGAGGCTGTGTCAAGCCTACCAAAGTCTGGACCAAAAGGACCAGAAATTGGAGCACAAACTAAAGAAGTTGTTGTGATTCCTTTTGTAGCCTGAGCAACTACTTTGGCTTGATGTTTTGGGTGTGATTCCTTTTTTTTCTCTATAGGGTTGTCTTTTGCTATAATTTGTCAGCGTTGTTAGGCTGGGTTTATTAGCCCATCAATGGTTGAACTTTTTTATAGGGGCATGTTTTGATTGCTATGGACTGTTTATCTTTTGTTTTATGCTGAATTTAATGGTGTTTTTAACTAATTTACACCATTTGGACTTGATTATTTGATAATGGCAGAATTTAGATTGTTTACTATTTGTCTTAGCCAAGTATTGATTTTTATTCATAGTTCAATTTTATTTTACTACCAAGTTTTATATTGACTTACTAGGTTTAATAGTTGCCTATTAAGGTACATAGACATGACTCTCATTGCTTAGAGTGTATTAATGTATTAGTGTATTTAATAGTCTTAGGCAGTGCTTAAGAGTGTCTTTTTGCTTTAAATTGTTTTAAAAAACTTGTATTAAATTTTTAAACAAAATTTGGAAAACCTTTAATCACCTATTCTAAAAGAAATACATAAATCAACAAGGGATACAATATTACCAATTAACTTATTTTCATATGTGTAAAGCCAAGTATTAATTTTTCTTTATAGTTCAACTTTATTTTATTAACAAGTTTTATATTCACTAGCTACGTTTAATAGTTGCCAATTAATGTACATATGCATGATTCTTATTACCTTGGGTGTATTAATGTATTAGTGTATTTGATAGTTCTAGGCAGTGCTTAGAGTGTCTTTTTGTTTTAAATTGTTAAAAGACATACTAAATTTTTTAAGAATTTTTTAATTAAATTAGTTTGTTCCAACTTGATTCACCAGGATGGCTATGACTGTTGGCTCGATTAATTATTTATATCATTTTAGTATGATTTTCTTTTTGCTTTTCAAAAAAAAAATCTGCATTTAATTAGAAATAGATTTTTGGTTATGCAAAAAATGAAATTAGCAAAAACGCAATGGATTCATATAAAAATAATACAAATATCTCTTTATATTCTTATATCTCATATCTACCTAAAAATTACAATTGTTGTTAGTTGCATTGTTAAAAGTACAATGCACCACTTTTATTTTACTTGATTAATTATCTAACTTTTTTTTAGTTCAATTTGATTTTGATTTTCAAAATTTTCAAAAAAAAAATTAGCCATGGATTTTGACTACACAAAAAGATTTAAAAAAAAAAAGAGGCGTAATCCAAACCACACTCATTATATGTAATTAAATAAGTTATATTTTGTTCTTTAACTCGAAAGATATTTTAAAAAATGGAGAAAAAAATATTATTCTTTTAGAGATGATTTAAATATCCTTTCATATCCTTATGTATGCTTAAAACTATATTATATAATAAATTAAAAATCAAGATATAATTTACATTACTTATATAGATAATTAAAATAGAAATTTAGAATAAAATATTACTAAAGAAACATGCAAGTGCAACAAATTGTTTGTGCATGTAAACACTACATTTATATTTCGGATTTAATGCTTTATCTTATGTTTATTGAATTCATTGAAAGCATGTATAAAATAATAAATTGCATGACATAAGAAATAACAGTAATTATATAAGAAATAACGGTAATTATATTTAGCAATGCAAAATGACTATAATAAATCATATAAGTTAATATATACTATATATTACAAATTATATAGATTAATGCATATTGATTATCCAATTAATTATAGATTATTTATAACGTTACAATAAATGCTTATTATGACAAATAAATGATTGTGAAAAGATTTAAAGGTGCTACTAATTGTACTGTAATAAACAGTAATTAAAAGTAGCTCATTTTATTAACGATACCAATTATATATTTATGAACATTGTTTTTTAACATATTTTATGGGTAGTGCATATCAATGTTTATTTTCTTTTAAATAGACTGTACTCAAAAATAGATAATTTATTTGTATTTTGATACATCAAATACCTTTTTGAGATTGTTTTATCTTGATATTATTGAGTTTTTGAATACTGCATTTTTTAAAATATATGTACACTCTGCTTGATTATATATATTGTGCTATAATATTCGATATATGCATCAAACAAAGGATGGCGCATGTAAAAAAAATAAGTCTTCTTTTGCGGTCCGACTTGAGCATTGTAATTTACTATGTTGTCTTTGTTTCTCTGCAATGTAAAACATTATAATGGCTCGTAAATAGTAATTAGTAATTAAACAATTAAAAATTATGATACTGATTGCATTTTATTACTATAGATTGCATGTACAATTACATCTACATTAATTAGACCGTTATATTATACATTAATTATAATGCTACATAAATACTAACTGAAAATGTCATTTATTCGTTTTGTTTAAATTAATAACAGACTTTGAGTATATAATTAAATTGATATGAATTTTGTTCATTTATTCTACTTTAAACTTAAACTTCGTTAGTAAATAATGTATAATGGTTATACGAATTATTATACTTAGTTATTACTTTTTTCACTTTGTTTTTATCATAGTTTGTGTTTCCTCTTGCAAATCAGTTGTCATCTTTTGGGCTTACTATTGTGTTGTTCGTCAAGTATGCTTATCAAACTCAATTTGTTTTATGCACCTTATACTAATTATTGTTGAAGGATTGTGTCATTTAAGTTAAGTTGCTTCACTTTATGTAACTATTTATTCCAAATAGGTATTCATTGTTTTTTAGTTTCTTATTAACTTTTTTTGTATAATATTGTTTTAAGTGGAGTTTGACAAAACTAGGTTCTAGTTATAATAGGTGCATTCGACAGAGCTGTATTCCTCTTGGTGAATATAAATAATTTGTTATAATCGACAAGCATAATAATTATATCTATGGTAATGTTCATTAGTTAATTGATTAGTTTTATTGTTAAAAATGGTGCACTAAAAACTGTTATTTGCCCAGACATTTTTGTCGATGTTCCCGTGCAAGAGATAGTTTTTTTTGCGCCAAATTCAATCTCCATTTCAAGTAGCAGATAACAAAAACATAAGTGTGTCATGATCCTAATCAAACTCTGCTGATTTGTCATGCCTCACATTCGAAGATACATTGGTTGATGTTATGGTTTCCAAGATATGTTTCTTGCAATTGTACTTTCGCGTTTTTTGGCAAAAATCTGATGCTTTTGTTTGTTGGCCTTTGATCACCAAAAATGAGAGTTGAATTGGTAGGTATTTAAAAAATTGGAGGGAAGATAATGAATTTAGAGTTTGAAGGAATAGGAGAAGAGATAAACACACTATTTTGTAGTGGTTCGAATGCCAATGAACCCTACGTTCACTCGCTAACTCTTCACGATTGGATGTTCTACTATCACTAAATGGTGTTTCCAAGCCAACACCAAACTTGTACATTTTGTATTTTATGGCTCACACACAATCTTACAACTTGTGTTTTAAGGCTCATACAAAAATATCTCAAGTGTTTTTCCAAAGACTCACACTTAACCTATGCAAGAGTTTTACAACTAGGCTAACTCTTAAATCCAATAACAATGGTGTTTAATGCTTACACCTAATAATATTAACTCACATACAAAAAATTAAAGGTTGAGAAACAAAATTGCAAACAATTTGGCTATATTTAATGTTATTCTCTTGCATTCATGTCTGTTTGGTAGAGTGTTTATAGGCAATAACCACTAAAGAGATATTACAAAAATACTATATCCAAGTCTATAAGGCAAGCTAGGCAGATTTTACATTAAATGCCTATCAGACTAATTTCGCAATCGTGACTGATATGTCGCGGTCGCAAATTCCCATTTTGGGCTAAAAAGTTGAAATCGTAGTGAAAAACTTCGTTTGTATCTAACCGTTAGTCCACGTGGCATGTTATTATTGGTCTTCTAAGAAAAATAGTCGTTGTGTTCTTCTAACCAATCAAAAGTTGCAATTGCGATTTAGTTTTTTCTTGGACACATCGTGGTCGCGATTTCCAACATGATGGTCACCGTGAATTCATTTGTTTGGTCTTCATTGCTTTCTTGCTTAGGTCATGGTAGCGATTTACTCCGTAAATCTATCTAGACAAAAGTCATACATTTTTCTTACAAGGTCGCACTGACGAATTTTAAGTTCTTGGCCATGAATTAGAATGTTTTACACAATGTTTGAGATTTACACCCCTATCCAACTTTTCAATGCATACAAATCATAAAAAACTGCAAAATCAACACTTAAAAGGATGTTTGAAGTTATCAATTTACATTGTCAAGATTAAAAGAGACCTTTGACATAGGTTTAACAAACCTAGTCCAATAGTGTTATTCGCATACAAGACAATAATAACAATTCTTTGCTCCATATATTTAGATGATGTTATGTGCTTCCAACTGCATGCAACAATAGCAGATGATAAAGTCAATTGTTGTGAGACATGTAATGTTATGTCTGTGTCATGTTCGTGTTTATAAAACCATTAGTTTGATCTAGTTTTAATCAAACTTGCATTACTATTGGAGTTATACGACAATTTTGATTTTAATTAGATCTCGTTTGATCATTCAGGTTCCTATTTAGAAAAATCATATATTATTTTGCCTTCCCATGAATGCCCCTATTGCAGTGGTATATTTTAGCACACTGAATGCGCAAGATTTGGAGAGCAGTGAAAATAATTTTTTTCACATTATGTTGTAGAAAAGGCAAAATTTATTTACCAAAGTTATGTCATCTTCCTGAATTTTTGCATACCCTCTTGAATTTTTGTACAATCTCATACTTTATAGCCAAAACCAAAAGAGTATACATTTTAGGGAGAATATACAACTTTATAATCTTATCTTTACTTTCACTTCAATAGGGGCAAAGATTGGTTATGACATTAATGAAAATCCAAGTCCTTATGTTTTTTGAATGCACTAGCAAAATTACCATGTCATTGGATTATTGTTGCCTATTGATGGTGAACACCAAATGTTCGCACAACTATATGTCTACGACACAAAATAAGAGGTTCAAAGTAGGATTTCTCTTACACAAGATTTTGATTCAACAAAAGATATCTACCAACTTATTATTCAATGTCTAATAGACATGCTAGATGAACACAATAATATTGTACAATTGTTTCAAATAGCAAGGGATCATTTTAAGGAAAATGAATTGACTTTGATGAAATTAAAGTTAGTTGGTAAGTGGACATCTAATAACATGCAATATAATAAGCCTACATCTTCAGAGATAGTTGGGTTGATTGTCGGTTACTTTAGCATGTATGATAAAAATCATGATATCATTGTCAAACATAAAACAAGAAAACTCAAATGCATTAGCTATATGCACCCTAGCTTTATGGCAATGTAATACCCAATTTTATTTCCTTATGCTGAATATGGTTACATAGTACACATTGAATATGTGTATCATGACATCAATAAACAGAATGCTAGAAAAGAGGTGACAAAGTGCAAGTATTATGCATACCATATACAATAATGAGAATAAGAAGTTGTAATGATGTTAAGTGAAGGATATTGATTTCAACAATTTATTATCAATGCATATTCATGTGTCGAAGAAGAACAATTAGAATATATTTAACAAAATAAAAAGACCCATTTAGAAATATATTTCAAAATTCAACAAACATATATGAAAGGAACAACTAATGTTAATGATATTGGAAAATTGAAAATATTATCTTATACTCATACAAGTAGCCCAAAGGTATATGTTAGAATATTATGATGATGCAATGATAATATGAAAATTTCATGGGTACCCTAATCTGGTCATTACATTCATATGTAATCCATAATGGGCAAAAATAAACAAATATGTTAAAATTGATACTGATAAAAAAACCTAAGGAGAAGTTCGACATCATTAGTATGTTTTCAAAGTCAAAATTGTAGAAATGGTAGATGACCTTAAAAGACAAAAACACAATGGTCAAGCTATAGCTTTATTGTATATAGTTAAGTTCTAGAAATAAGGTTTACCATATATTCACTATTTAGTTTGGCTGCATAGAGATGATAAACTTTTAACAACAACATCTATTGGTTATATCATATTAGTTAAGCTTCCTTGCAAGTATCATGATCCTGAAGCATATTAAATTGTCTTTAATTTACATAGGCCATATGGCATTACAAATTCGCATGCACCTTGTATGAACCAGCGACAATGTTCTAAATATTTTTTTTTTTTGAAAAAATGTGCTAGTGAAATGACAATAAACATTAAAAGTTTTCAATATATAAGTGTAAAGACATTGTAATTATGTTGAGAAAAGATGAATCCTACTTGATAATTGATTTGTCATTCTATACAATAAGGATATATTAGTTAAATATGAAGCTTATATAAATGTTGAATTTTCTTATATGTCAACATGGATTAAATATCTCTTTAAATATACAAGTAAAGGTGTGTCGCACTGCAATAAATGCAAATGGAACTTGTGTTGTACATAGAGATCAGATGATACTACAACCAACAATGAAATACAAATGTATTTAGATAGTTAATATATTTCACTATATGGCATAGCTTGGAGGCTTTTCAAATTCCTTATACACTATTTATTTTCCCTTGGTGCCCCATAATGAGGGGTTGAATAGGGTAATGGCAAGTATTAATAATTAAAATTAAGTGCCAAAAAGATGAAGAATTAGGGCATAAGATTTATAGAGATTCAGCACAACTGGCGTACAACCTCTCCTTTAGTATCTCTAATAGAACCTCCACTATAGGTCAAGGTGCTATCAATAACCTTTACACAAGTAAGTTTTTGGGCACTTAACAAGCCTTTACAAGTGATAGATTTTCAGGCTCTGACAACCTCTTACAAGTAGATCACAAAGACTACTAATCTTAGCCCAAAGTAATTTCTAAGTACTACTTTAAACTTTTCACAATATCTAGTTTTTAAGATTTTCCAACCTAAGATTTCCTCAAACTAAATACAATAATTTAAGGAGGAAGAACTTTTTCACTCAAGTAGTAAAGACACTAAAAGTACTTCTTACAAAGTATGTTTGATAAGGTTGAGAATGTAAACAATTTCTAGAAAGCTTATCCTTCAAACTCTATTTTGAAGATAACTTTTGCATATTTTGAATAATCAACGTCTTTTTATTGCTAGATCACTTTTTGTTCACCTTTTTTTATTGAGAAAAGCTTTCATAGTAGAATACTCGCTTAATGAAGTAGTTCTTTATGTATTTCTATTGAAAGCGGGTCCTTTTATACCATGGACAAAGAACTAGCCATTAGAGAGAAAGGTTTCACTTCACATTACACCTAAAAGTAAGTAACACCCATTGATAAGCCATCAACCATCATTGATTTTATACAAACGGGTGGTTGTCAAACAAATACACCTACAATGATCATTGGCTCTAACAAAACACCTATTGGGACTAGCTATTAGATAGAACTTGACTCAAGGCTCCTTCTTTAACTTCTATAAAAACTTAAATCACTTTTTCTTTAATGACCATTGGATAAAAACAATGATTGTTACTTTTGAAATTCAATGCCCATGGGAGGAGGATCAATGTCTATTGTTGATTCTTAAAAACTACGAACTTGATGCTATATTTTTCAAGGTCTACATTAGTCCTTTAATGATTGTTAGATAGTTTGCAATGCCTATTGGTAGCACCTTCAACACCAGTTGAGATATGTGTGTCTCTCGTTGAGGGGTCCAGTGCTCAAATGACAAACTAAAGCATTTAACCAATGCCTATTGGTGAACTTCCAATGCTCGTTGGATGTGCTCAATGCCTGTTGAGATATTGAGTATGCCTTATTTGGAGAGATTTTTCAATGCCTATTGAGATAAACCAATGCCCTTTTTGGGTTTAAGATAGTTTTGCTCAAACTCTGACACTTTGTTCAACACCTATTGCGAAAGTGTAAAGCCTATTGTAAGGGCAAAATCAACGCTCATTGCAAAGTTCATATGCATAGCCATGTCAAAGCAATTGTCCAATGCTTGTTGGGAATATTGGCAACAATTATTGGAAGGTCTAGAAAGTTATACTTACGTTAATGTGTTTCTCTAATGTTTGTTGTGATATCTCTAATGCTTGTGAACAGGTCTACAAAGTTTGTTGGATGAAGACAACTCTCGTTGGTTCGTCAGGCTGAGTTTGCTTTGACCGTTACTCTCTAATACTTTGAGTTTCCAACCATGATTTATTCTCCAATCATCATAGCCAAAATTTTGATATACTTATAAGTTGTAACAAAAATAACTTGGACAAATATTAACTCTTAGATTTGTTTGTAATCATTAAAACCAGACTTAGAATATTGAGGTTGAACATTCTCCTTCTTTTTGACGATAACAAATAGTCTAAAAAAAGTAATAAGGATATATAAATTAAGTATCAAATCTTAACTCCCCTTTAATCTATTAAGGCCATGCATTAAGTTATCATGTTGCCCTTTAATTTTTTTTTTTATCTAAGAGAATGTTACTAGATCATTGTCGGCATGATTTGACATTTTTCTCCCCCTTAAGATATGCTCATATTATATACATCATATTATATATTACTTCTCCCCCTTTATCATTGTCAAAAAGAAGCAAACAATAAGTAAAAGAGCATAAATGAATCATATATTCATTGCAAGGAAATAGACAACATTATACAAGATATAAACAATATCATTTACTTTACATTACAAAAGATATATTGTCCAATCATCAATTAATTTTTTTTTAAAGAAAACAGAAGAAAATAAAAAATAATAAGAATAACTATCTAGATGACTCATGAGGAGATGTTTTGGAAGGAGAGGAATGGGTTGGATCTTAAGGTTTTAAGGATGGTTGTGGCTCTTTGGGTTGCTTTTGTCTCTTAGCATCTACTAGTAATGCAGGTTTCGTAGCCTTTAGTAGGGGTTCTTGTTGCTTTTAGGGATCTTTTTTAGTGTCTAGCTACTCATGAATGTTTGGCCTACAAGGTTGTAAGTTTAAGCCCTTCACAATCTAGTCCATGTTTTTGTCAATGTCCTTCATTTCACCATATAATAGATGTTCCTTCTAATAAAGAGTTGTGGTAGGGGATTCAATGCTTTTAACAACATTAGTAAGGGCTTTCAACCACTTATACACCTTCTACTTAAATGAAGTGAGAGATGGAGTAGGTGTACTAGTTTCAATTTCTCCTACTGCTACAATCCCTACTCTAATAGCTTTTTTAATTTCTTCATCATCCCCTTTTTCTTGAGAAACCTCTCTTTCCTCAAGCACCTTTTTTATTAGCCTATTGTTAAGTATGTGCAATATACCCATACTTAGTAGCATTTTCTCCCCAATTGGCTCATTGTTAGACAACTTCTCCAGCATTATATTAGTGTCTTCAAGCCTTGCCTCAATTTTAGGAATGGCCTTCACAAACTTTATAATCTTTGTGATGTAGTGAGCAATTATAAAGGCTTTGGGCTTATCAATTTGCCCATCCATTCTCTATAGCAGCAACTAAGGTGTGTTCACCTTTTGCTTGTTCTTCATGCACTAGATGTAAAATAGGTCTATTATGGTGCAATTGCCATTTGATTGGCCCTTTCTATTGATGTTTCAGGTCATAAACCTATAAGCAATCCTTAAAGCTTAACTCTTGTTCTTTTTTATTAGCCCTTTCTATTGATGTTCCAGGTGATAAACCTATAAGCAATCCTTAAAGATTGACTCTTGTTCTTTGAAGCCTTACTATTGTTATTGCTTGTTACATCAGTTATGGACTTTCAAAACTGGTTGGCATCCACTTTGAAGGAAAGAGAAGGCTCTGTCAAGCTAGAGGAGGTAGCATTACAACATATAGCCAAATCATTTAGCTTGATCTTGTACTTCTTCCCAAAAAGCCTAAACTTGATTATGCCAGCCCCAATATCGACATCACAGTTGTTCCCTAACAGTTCTAAAGTGGTGTGGAATTCCATAGTTAGTTCCAAGTATGAGGGTTCCCTGATATGGCAGAATAGTTCCCATCCGATGCTTATCAATAACTCAACATGCTCTACTACTCCATGTTGTCAAAGATCATTCCATTCTAGAAGCTTTCCACCACCAAGTTGTCTCTTTAGCAGTTTTTGAGCCAGTTGTTTTGCTTTTTCATCCTTGAGGTGAAATTGTTAGGTTAGAAGATTAGTTACAGGTTTAGAGCTAAGTTTGGAGGGTATGCTCTGTCTCAATTACCTTTCCCTTCCCTTTTGTATCATGAGTTACCTTGGTTTTCTTTTTTTGTTGTGAATCTATGTTTGATGCCTCTACTATTCTTTCTTCTATTGAGCTAACTTGATGCTAGATTGTCCTTAGTTTTGGAGTTTGAGCTAGTGTAAGAGGGTTGAGGATTCTTCTAAATAGGTTACTTGTATCTCTTAATAGAGTCAGTGTTAAGTGCCATATGAGATTTGAAGGATTGATACAAGCAAAATGTAGAAAATTGTAGTAGAATTTGTGAGAGAGAGAGAGATGAAGATAAAGCAGGCTAAAAGTAAAAGTAAAAAGATTTTCGGGTTTTAGGGGTTTAAATAGAAGTTCAATGGGTTCCCTTTTTTTAAAAAAATATATGATCGTTGGGAATGTTCAATGGTTGTTACGAGTTAGGCAATGACTGTTGGACATGACCATTAGCTTGCTCTTATAAGTGTCTTCAGCTAACAATGGGGACTAATTCGCAATGGCCATTAAAATGTTGATAATGGTCATTAAGGGTACTTAACAATCCTATATACTAACAGAAGCAATTTGAGAAATTTACATGTGACACAACGGTTATTGTGAGCTTCTTAATGGCCATTGGCCATGTTTCTCAATCAAAACTTAGTTTAAACAGATTTTTCAAAGCATAACCTTTTTGAAAGCTTAGTTGATGGATGTTATGTATCAAATTCAATGAAAAGATCATGAATTCAACCAACATTTGGATAACTAATCAATAACATACATAATTAAAATCTTTAGTTATTGAATCTAAAGACTTCAATAGTGATCTAATATCATTACAAGCAATAAAGATTATAGATTAGCTGAGAATGAGATAAACCTATTTGAAGCTATTCTAAGGTATTTCCATAAATCATATCTAGTTTTTTTTTTTTTTTTATGAATTGTATCCTTTCATCATAAAGAGGTTTAGTGAAAATATTTGCCAATTGATGATTAGTATCAACAAATTCCAATGTAATATCTCCATTATTAACATGATCCCTAAGAAAATGATGTATAATGTCTATATGTTTGCATTTAGAATGCTGAATGGAATTTCTAGACAAGTTTATAGCACTAGTGTTATTACACTTAATAGTAACTTGTTTTATAACAAAATTATAATTAATAAGTTGTTGTTTCATCCAAAGGATTTAGGCACAACATACGCTAGCTACTGCATACTCAGCTTCAACAATCGATAAAGCAACTAAATTTTGCTTTTTGCTACTCCAAGACACTAAACATTGACCAAGTAATTAACATATGCCTGACGTGCTCTTTCTATCTAAGGTTCACCCAACAAAATCAGCATCAGAAAATGCATTTAACTCAAATGAAGAACTCTTAGGATACTAAAGTCTTAAGTTAAGGGTACCAACAAGATACTTGAGTATGTGTTTCATAACATGCAAGTGAGACTCTTTAGGATTAAATTGATATCTAACACATAAGCAAACACTTAATATAATATCAAGTCTATAGGTTGTGAGATAAAGTATACTACTAAGCATACCTCTATATAGCTTTTGGTTGACATTATTGCCATGTTCATGCACGTTTAGCTTGATATTAGTGCTCATAGGAGTTTTGCCTGATTTGTTGTTGCCCACGCCAAATCTTTTGATTAGTTCATTTTTATATTTAGCTTGGTTGATAAATATGCCTTCTTTTTCTTATTTGATTTGTAATCCATTTAAGAAATTGAGTTCTCCCATCATGTTTATTTCAAACTCACTTTTTATTACTTTAGAAAAATCTTCACATAAGTAAACATTTAGTAGCACCAAATATGATATCATTTACTTATATTTGCACTAACAATATATCCCACTTCTTTTTCTTAGAGAAAAGAGTTATGTCTACCAAACCTTTAGAGAAATCTTTTTCTATAAGAAAATTGCTCAATCTCTCATACCAAGCTTTTGGACCTTGCTTCAAGCTATATAAGGCTTTGGTTAGCTTGAACACATGATTAGGAAAGCAATGGCTTTCAAAACTAGGAGGTTTTATAACTTGAAATTCATGTGAGATGCAAATGCAAGTAGAATTCTAATGGCTTCAAGTCTAGCTATAAGTGCAAAAGTCTCATCAAAGTGAATAGGTTATAGCCTTTGGCTACTAACCAAGCATTATTCACAACAATATCTCTATGTTCATCAAGTTAATTTCTATAGACCCATTTGGCTCTAATAACAAAATGGTCATGAGGTCTAAGAACAAAGGTCCACACTTTGTTTTTTCAAATTGATTGAGTTCTTCTTACATAGCAAAAACCTAATGTTCATCTCTAATGGCCTCATTTATGGTATTATGCTCAATAAGGAATATAAAAGCAAGATTAGTGCATGTATTTCTAAAATATGATCTAGTTGTTACCCTTCTTGATGGATCACCAATGATAAGATCTCTTGGGTCTTCTTTCTTAAAAATCCAATCCCTTTTTAGTTGAGTTTACTCTTCACCAGGAGTGGGAAGAGTGGATCTTCATTTCCTTCATTCCTTATTCTTGTGGCTTATCCATATTCTTTCCTTCTTCTCTAGTGTTTAGCTCACTTATGGGACCTACAAGATTGCTAACATCTTCTCATTTTCTTACAGAAGTGGGGTCAAAATCATCAACTACAACATGCGTAGACTCCTCTACAATAAGTGTTCTTTTGTTGAAGACTTTATAACCTTTATAAGTACTAAATGATCTAAGGAAAATTCCTTCATCGGATTAAAGTCAAACTTACCAAGGTTGTCTTTAGTGTTTAGAATGAAACACTTGTAACCAAAAACTCTAAACACAACTCATAGGGAGTTTTCTTTAACAAAGGTTTCACTAAGACTTTATTTAAGACATAGCAAGTAGTATTTACAACATTAGTCCAAAAGTACTTAGGTATATTGTACTCATTTAAAATGGTTCTTATCATTTCTCAAAGAGTTATATTCTTCCTTTCTATCACACCATTTTGTTGTGGTGTTCTAGAAGTTGAGAAGTTATGTGAGATACCATACTCATCACAAAAGCTATGAAACTTAGCATTTTCAAACTATCCTCCATGGCCACTTCTAATGGAAGAGATCTTCAAATCTTTTTTATTTTGAATTCCCTTGGCAAAGGTCTTAAAAGTATCAAAATAAGAATCCTTGTGAGGGAAGAATAATACTCGAATATATCTAGAGTAGTCATCTACTATGACAAATGCATAATGCATGCCTCCCAAGCTAGATACTCTAGTGGGGCCAAATAGATCCATGTGAAGTAATTATAAAGGTCTAGAAGATCTTACTTTATTATTGGCTTTGAATGAGGATTTAATTTGTTTACCTCTTTGACATGCTTCGCATACTCATTCCTTTACGAGCTTGAGTTCAGGTAGACCTTCAACCAAGTTTCTTCTCTTTAGCTTATTAAGGAGTTTCATGCTTGTATGACCTAGCCTTCTATGCTAGGCTTGACCTTCATCCACTATAGAGACTAAACACTTTGCATTATGGTTAGCAAGAAAGTTTAAATCAATTATATAAATATTATGAACTCTTTTACCAATGAATAGAATTTTGTTATCACTCATCCTTGATACATAGAATGTTTGTGGCTCAAACATGACGCTAAGACCTTTGTCACATAATTGACTTACACTTAGTAAATTATGCTTGAGTCCATCAACTTGTAGTACTTTATCATGGATAGGTGAGTCATCATCCTTACCAACTTTACATATGCCAACAATTTGGCTTTGTCATTGTCTCCAAAAGACACATTTCTAAGAGCTTTAATTTTTTCCAATTGTGTAAAGAACTTTCTTTCTCATATCATGTGCTTTGAACATCCATTATCAAGATACCACTCTTACTCTCCAACTTGGTATTTTAAGCACATGTACAAAACAAGGAATATTATGTCTTATGTACCCAAACCTTCTTAAGTCCCAAGGAGTTAGCTCTTGCTAACTACTCATCATGCCTTCTAGATTGGCAATGATAAGCATTATGGCCATATATACCATAATGAAACAATCACCATTGAAGTGAGCTGGTATCCTACTTCTAAGTGGTACGTGCATATAGTGTCTCTTAGACTTGTAGCTTCTTTGTGCAATGTGTCTAAGAGTGTTTCTCGTGTGAGGAACTCTCTTATGTTATGTGTGTCTATAACCATAGTTATGCTTCTTCTTTTTTTTTTTTGTCTTTGCACACCGTGCCTCTTAGGCTTGTAATAGTGATACATGTAAGCATAATTTGATCTATGGGAACCATTTTTCAATTATGTGTGATTGTGTTGAGACTTCTTTCTTAATCTATTATTAGTCACATTTTCCCTTTTAGAAACTTTTTGCTTCATAACATGGTTAGAAGCATTATTCTTTTTATCCTTAGTAAAGATCGTTTGAGAAAAGGTTTGCCATTGAAGTAATGACATTATAGCATAATCCATATTTGATGGATGGACTTCTTTAAGCCTCAAGGATGGAGTCTAACTTATCTTTTCCTTTAGTGAACTTACTGGGATTTTTCTTTAACTTAAGGTTCTCAACTATGAGAGACTTAACCACTTTAGCTAGAGTTTCTTGACTCTTAGCACTTTCTTTCAAGGATTTGTTCTCCTTTTGAAGAGAAGAGGTATTAGACTTGCGAATCTTAATGCTCATAGTGAGTTTGGTGATAATAAAGTTTAACTTATCTCTAGAGTAAAGTCAAAAGGATTTACCTCTTTGTCACCATCACTATCACTATCACTACTAGATAAGTGTTCACTTGAGGATTCATTCGGGCTACTCCTCAGTTGCCATTAGATAGAGGTCATCTAGCTTTTTTCTTCTTTCATCTTCATCAGGTTTGGAGTCACTAGTATCATCCCAAGTAATTTTGTATACTCCCTTACTTTTCTTGGAGGTCTACTTTTTGGGAAGGAGTTTGCATTTCTTAATCTTAGGATAATTTAATTTTATATATCCTTCTCATTTCTTCCATAGCAAATGAGTTAACTCTTAATGTCTTTCCTCTTGTAACTCCTTGCCTTTCTAGCCCTTTTGTCTGAAAGGAATTTCTTTACTTGATTGGTGATGAAGGTAAGATGCTCATCTTCATTGTTATCTTTATCATCACTAGAAAAGGAAGATGTTAGCAAATAAAAGTGGATAAAGATTCAGATCATACCTCTTTGGCTTTTAGAGCTAAGTCTTTCTTTTTCATTCTTATGCTTTTAGCAGGCTTCTCAAAAGTGATCTCATGAGCTAATAGCTTTCCCATCAGCTTATCAAGTGATAGGACTTCCAGCTTGTTGGCTTCTTCAATCTCTATCTTCTTAGCTTCCCACTTATCTTTGTGAAGTGCTTTTAGAATTTGAGCTACCATGTCCTCATTTGAATATAACTTCTCCAAAGTTTTGAGAGTACCTATAATGTTTATAAATCTATTGTACATCTTAATAATAGTTTCACCAGTTTGGTATATAAATATTTCATACATGTATGTGTGCATTTATATCTTTTTCTTCTTTACTTCACTAGTTTCTTTATGTTGAGTTTGAAATGTGTCCCATATTTCTTTGGCTAATGTACATATTTGCAACTTAGCATAATGAGATTTGTGGATTGCACAGAAGAGAACATGTATTTCTCTTTTATTCTTGAGGTTTGCCTTTTTTTTCTTCAACAGTCCACTCACTTTTTGGCTTAGGTACTAAAACATCTCCAACTAGCTTTGTTGGAACTTCTCTTCCATCCTCAATAATGTCCCATATATCAATGGTTTCATAGTCAAGAAAGATCTTTATATGATTCTTCCAATAACCACAGTCATCTATCTTAAAGAACAAAGGCTTGTGGATGGATTGTGATTCTTCACAACTTTCCATAATCTTTACTCTGAGCATTTAAGCTTTTTTGAAGAGACCACTTTGATACTAATTGTTATCCCCTGGTGCCCTAGAAGGAGGGTTGAATAGGGCAATTACAAGTATTAATAATTAAAATTAGGTGCTAAAAAGATGAAGAATCAGGATATAAAATTTATAGAGGTTCGGCACAATCAGCCTACGTCCTCTCCTCTAGTATCTCCATTAAAGCCTTCACTATCTTGATAACTCAAGATGCTATCAACAACCTTTACATAAGTAAGTTTTTGGGCACTAACCAAGCCTTTACAAGTGATAGATTTTTAGTCTCTATCAACCTCTTACAAGTAGATTACAAAGACTACTAATTTTGACCCAAAGTAGTTTTTAGGTACTACATTAAACCTTTCACAAGATCAAGTTGTTAAGGTTTCCTAACCTAAGGTTTCTTCAAACTAAATACAATAATATAAGAAGGAATGAGAACTTTTTCACTCAAGCAGTAAAGATATTAAAAGTACTTCTCACAAAGTATGCTTGATGAGGTTGAGAATGTGAAGAGAATTTCTGGAAAACTTGTCCTTCAAACTCTGTTTTGAAGATAACTTTTGTAAGTTTTGAATAATCAACTTCTTTTTATTGTATATCACTCTTTGTCCTCCTTTTTGATTGAGAAAAGCTTTCATAATAGAATACTCACTTAATGGAGCAGTCCTCTATGTATTTCTATTAAGAGTAGGTCCTTTTATACCATGAACAAAGAATTAGTGGCTAGAGAGAAAGCTTTCACTTCACATTACATCTAAGAGTAAGGCCCATTGAAACATCTCCAGCCCATTGCTAAGCCATCAACCATCATCGATTTCATACAAACGGGTGGTTGTCAAACAAAATACACCATTCATTGGCTCTAACAAAATGTTTATTGGGACTAGTTGTTAGTGAGAACTTCACTCAAAGCTCTTTCTTTGACTTTTACAAAGGCTTAAATGGCTTTTTTCTTCAATGTCCATTAGATAAAAATAATAGTCATTACTTTTGAATTTTAATGCTTATTGGAGTAGGATCAATGCCTATTATTGATTCCAAGAAAGGATGAACTTGATGCTTTATTTTTTAAGATCCACATAAGTCTTTCAATGACTATTGGATGGTTTGCAATGCCCGTTGGTATTACCTTCAATGCCTATTAAGATATGAGTATCCCTTATTGAGGGGTTCAGTACTAAAAGCTCAAACTAGAGCATTTAACCAATGCCTATTATTGGATGTGCTCAATGCCTATTGAGATATTAAATGTGCCTCGTTGGGGGAAGGGGGGGTCCAGAGACTTTGGCTTAATTTAAAGAGCTTTTTCAATGCCTATTGTGATGAACGAATGCTCATTTTGAGTTTTAGATAGTTTTGCGCAATTCAGGCACTTTATCCAACACCTATTGTGAAAGTGTAATGCTTATTGTGAGAGTAAGAACAATGTATATTATGAAAATGCAACACCCATTGTGAAGTTCAATATGCATAGTCATGTCAGAGTAATTGTCCAACACCTATTAGGAATATAGGCAAGACCCGTTGAAAGGTCCAAAAAGTTATACTTAAGTTAAAGTGTTTCTCCAATGCCTGTTTTGTTATCTTCAATTCCCGTTAACAAGTCCACAATGTCTGTTGGATGAAGACAACACCCATTGGTTCGTCAGGCTGAGTTTGCTTTAACCCTTACTCTATAATACTTTGAGTTTCAAACCATGATTTCTTCTCCAATCATCATAGTCCAAAAAGTTGTTATACTTGTAAGTTTTAACACAAACAACTTGGACAAATATTAGCTCTTACACTTGTTTATAATCATTAAAACAAGACTTAGAATCTTAAGGTTCAACGCTATTAAGAACCTGCTATTGAAAGACTTCTCATCTATTTGCCATTTAAAAACAGAATTATATTTAAAGAGGGACAAAATGTTGGATTTATTATATACAATCTAAATGCAAATAAAACTATGTTAATTGAATGGATGCAGACTAACAAATTAAATGTAGATGTTTAACAACTTACATATTCAGAATTCCCTAAACAGTGGGTGTGGAATTATAATGATAAATTGTAGACTAGACGAAAATAACAATGTTGCATTAGTCAAATCATTTATGTGCATTCAAACACTGATGAACCAATATTACTTATGAATGGTTTTGAATATCGTTAAAGGGCTCATGAGCTATGATAACATTTAAATAGCAAATAATATACAATATTCAACTTTTCAATAAGCATGTAATGCTTATGGATTATTAGGAAATGACAGTGGATAAACAGAAGCTATAAAGGAAGCAACACTATGGGTGTCATTTAAGTAACTTAGGCGATTATTTACTAATTTAATCATATTTTGTGAAGTTAATGAACCTCTAAAGCTATTTAACATATTTTGGGAATATTTACTAATAACATTTGATATAAATTGCTACACACACTTAATATACCTGCTTCCTTTTTTTCTTATAACCATTTTAAAGAACCAAGTGTTAGCTGAATTGGAAAATAACTTCAACAAAAATTCAACGTCCTTAGCAAAACATGCTTGCCATTGCCAAAAGCATCAATGTTACAAAAAATAAATGATAGACTTCTTATGGAAGAATTAAATTATGATATAGAATAATTGAAGAATAGCCATGCCTACATTGTTTCAACATTAAACTTTGAACAATGATAAATTTATGACATTATTATTAATGCAGTTGCTAAAAACATGAATAGATTATTTTTTATATAGACATATCTGTACAAAATAATAATTGCAAAGACACTATCCAAAGGGAAATTTTTTTTAGTTATTACATCATCTAGAATTGCAGCATTATTACTATCTAATGGCCAAACTACACATTCACACTTAAGAATCCCTATTAATTTAACTAAATGTTCCACATGTGATATAAAAAGAAAGCACACAATTGGTAATACTTTTAAAAGAAATGTCACTTATTATATGTAATGAGTCACAAATATATACTTAATTTATCAATGCTTGTAAAATAAGTGATGTTTCTTTAAAAGCATACTTGTATAATAAGTGACATTTCTTTTAATATTTTCAATGCTTGTAGAATCCCA
Organism: Omphalea diandra; assembly: GCA_949677035.1. Classification (NCBI taxonomy): domain Eukaryota; kingdom Viridiplantae; phylum Streptophyta; class Magnoliopsida; order Malpighiales; family Euphorbiaceae; genus Omphalea; species Omphalea diandra. The sequence goes on along the minus strand of CATIWR010329277.1, from coordinate 14,395 downwards.
AAGTCATATGTAATGTTGTTACCTTTGGCTAATGATCTTTTAAAAGTAAAGCAATGGAACTTTAATTCCTAACTAGACCTCTAGAAAACTTAATTCTAGCAACCTAAGCTATAAAGAATTAAAGGGTGTTTAATGCCTAAACCTAGAATGAACTAAGTCAATTTTAAGTTTAGAATTAAATTGGTTTGTAGGGTTACTTAAGCCCACACTTAAATAACCTCACCAAGTTCTTTCAAGAGCCAAAGAGAAAAATTCAATTACAAATATATGGTTTGGATGGCCTAATTATAGACATTACAATGCTCAAATATTTAGGAATAAAAGACTTAATCCTATTCTAGAAATTGAGAAGCAAATTAAATGGGATAAATGCTTTATGCATATTCAGCCAAATATGCATCCAAACTTCTTAAATATTATCTAATATTACAATTCAAGAAATAAAAAAAAAAAACAATTTATAAAGATGAAGTACCATTCGGTCTAGAAATTAAAAAGCAAACTAAATAGGATAAAATGTTTTATGCTTATTCAGCCAAGTATGTATCCAAACTTCTTAAATATTATATAATATTACAATTCAAGAAATAAAAGAAAACATTTTCTAAAGAGGAAGTAGCATTTGACCAAGAAAGGAAGAAAAGAATATTATTGAGATATTTCATATCTTGGAAGATATTTGACTTGACTTTATTAATCTTCATTCCATGCATTGTCACCCACTTATATCCTCTTTAGGATTATTATTCTTCCAACTAAAGATGCTTGAAATATTCTTAGAAAGCTTCTTATAACCTTCTAGAACTTTTATGGAATCTTCTAGAATTTTGTAGAACATTTTTAGTGCAAATTAGTTTATTTAAAGAGTTGGACTTGTAGATTTCATTTTGAGAATTAACATATGAAATGGAAGTGTAGAAATAACCATTTTACCTTTGAAAAGAAGATCCACTAAATGCTCCAATACTTATTTCCTTGATTATTTCTTGCATGAACATTCTTAAAGCTTTTTTTCACTTTTCGATAAGTTGTTCATCATGCTTAGTGCTTTCTTAACTTGCATTAATGGCAACTTCTCTAACTAAGGCAGGTTCAAATAAGGTAAGTCTAAATAAGGTATGTCCAAATAAGGTATGTCCAAATAAGGTAGTATAAATAAGACAAATCTAAATAAAGTAGGTCTAAATAAGGTAGGTCCAAATAAGGTTACTCTAAATAAGCCAAGTCCAAATAAGGCAAGTTTTGAAGCTTTTGTGTTGCATTTCTCCTTTTAAATAAGATCTTTTTGATAGTTCCCTTAATTCTTTATAGCTTTAAGCTTGCCCCTAATTTGGTTCACATCATACGCCCTCTATTTAAAAATATTCATCCTCGAATCTTAACCTACTTCAAGATAAAAAGAAATATAAGTAATAACAAAAAAATAACTCTAACACCATATTTCTCTGTTACACTCTAATGTGCTCACCATTCTTGCCTTTTACAACTCTTTTTTTTTTTTTCAGTTCTTTAAGACCTAAAGTTATTATTATCAAGTTTAAGCTCAATCATAAAGTGAACAAGCAAGTCCAATTTAAATTGACTTTAAAACACAACAAAAGCAAACAGAAACAAAATGAAAAGAAGAAAATCAATGATAGGAAGAATAGAATTTAGGACTTTGCAAGACTTAAATTAAACCTAAAATAATGAAAAACAATGGTTAGGCTAAATCCAAAGTTTGCACAAATCAATTTGTAATTCTTCTATATAATATGACCAAAACATAATTTGTAACTTCTTTTGCTCTTTTTCTTTCTTTTATTTTACTTTACTTTTCTTTATTTTCTTTTTTCTCTCTTTTTTTTTTTTTTTTTTTTTTTTTGCATTTGATATCTTCCTTTTTTTTAATATAATTGAAGCTAAATACAAGACTTGAAACACAAAGAAAACATATAAACTTTGCAAAACACTATTAGAAAACTAAATTGGAAGAAGACTAGTGCAAACATAAACTTTTTATTCTTTTTTTTTTTTAGATTTTTGATGATGTAACTAGCCTTAAACTGAAATCAAATGACCAAATAATTAGATAATAAGGCAAAGAAATGAATTTGAGAAGAAGAACACACTAAAACCAAATTGAGAAGAAAAGAAAAAGAAAAAATCAAATAGAAGTAGGAACAAAGACAAGAAAATAATTAGAATTAAAAGAATGAGAGGAATAAGAATTAAACACAAAGACAAGAAAATAAATGATACGTACTTGATTTTGAAGCTTAAGCTCGATACCAAATGATAGAAACATGGGCAACTTGTTTCAAACTCGTATGCAATGTTGTTAACTTTGCCCAAAGAGCTTTCAAGAATTAAGCAATGGAACTTTAATTTCTAACTATACCTCTAGAAAATTTATTTTTAGTAACCTAAGTTATAAAAAAATTAAAGGGGGGTTCAATGTCCAAATTTAGAATGAACTAAATCAATCAAGTTTATATCTAAATTAGTTTGCAAAGTTACTTTAGCCTTCACTTAAATAACCTCATCAAATTCTTTTAAGAATAAAACAAAAAAAATAATTTCTTGCAAGAAATCAAAATTATGTTAATCCAAATTCAATTGTAAATACATAGTTTGAATGTCCTATTTATAGACATTACAATGCTAAACTATTTAGGAATAAAAGACTTAATCCTATTCTAGAAATTAAGAAGCAAACTACATAAGAGAAATGCTTTATGCCTATTCAGGCAAGTATGCATCCAAAATTCCTAAATATTATATAATATTATAATTTAAGAAACAAAAGAAAACCATTTCTAAAGAGGAAATAATATTCTGTCAAGAAAAGAAGAGAATAATATTCTTGAGATCTTGCATATCTTAGAAGATATTTGACTTTTCTTTATTGACCTTCTTTACATGCTTGCCTCCTCTTATATCCTCTTTAGGATTATTGTTCTTCTAACTAAAAATGTTTGAATTATTCTTCAAAAACTTCTTAGAACCTTTTAAAATTTTTATGGACTCTTCTAAAACTTTCTAGAACATATTTAGTGCAAATTGCTCCATTTGAAGAGTTAGATTTGTAGATTTTCATTTTGAGCATAAAAATGACTATTTTTCCTTTGAGAAGAAGTGCATTAAATGCTCTTACAGTTGTTTCATTGATTACTTCTTACATGAACATTCTCAAATCTTTTTTACACTTCTTGATAAGTTGTTCATCATGCTTGGTACTTTCTTAACTTGAATTAATGGCAACTTCTCCAAAAAAAAAAAAGGTAGGTTCAAATAAGGTAGCTCCAATTAAGACAGATCTAAATAAGACAACTTCAAATAAGGTAGGTGCACATATAACAATATTAATAAATTTATGTTACTCAATCACAATTCACAATTCACAATTCATAATTCTAAATTATAAATTCACAATTCAATGAGAGTTCCCTAAATTCCAAATTTACAATTCATAATTCAATAAGGGCTCCCTAAATTCATAAACCAATAAATTTTCAATCACGATTCATAATTCACAAACTAATAAAGTTTTAATCCAATTCACAATTTATAAACCAATTTACAATTCACAATTTAATGAGGGTTTTTTAAATTATAAATTCACAAATCTAAATTTTCAATTTAATGAAGGTTTCCTAAATTCTAAATTCTCAATTCAATGAGGATTCCCTAAATTTCAAATTCAAGGATTCTCTGAATTCTAAATTCAGAATTAACAATTCTAAATTTTCAATTCACAATTTTAAACTAATTCATAATAAATTCAACCAAAGTTCTATAAATTTACAATAACTTGAATAAGGATTCCCTAAATTCACAATAAATTCAATGAATAAATTTAATAAGATTTTCCTGAACTCAATGAACACTAAATTCAATAAGGGTTTTTTAATAACCTAATTCACAATATATTTCTAATTTAAATTTTCTAAACTAATATTAGGGTTTGTAAACTCCAAAAAAAAAAAAAAAAAAAAGCAAAATACTATGTTGAAAAAGAATTATATTTTTAAAGTTAAAAATTGAGGAAAGAACAAGTGAAATCCATGAATAATAGGATTTGACATTTTATAGAGATTAATCAACAACCACCGATCAGTTGTAGACATAAATAATTAAATGAAAAAGCATAAAATAAGATATTTAACTTAATTTGCACAGAACAGATATAAGATATTACAATTGCATGAAGATGATCATAAAGTTATGAATGAAGAATGAATAAAGGTTTATTTGATATGAGACAAGTGAAGAAAGGGCAATGAGTTTTTATAGGAGTCAACTAAAATCTATAACATACAAATGGACACTTATAGAATTATGATGAGCAGATGGCATAGAAAACATATTGAGGATATTATTAAGCATTAAATTGTTGTCTCAAAAATTACAGGTGAAACAAAAAGAATGATATTTTTCATATGGATAAAAAATGCAATATGTAGGGGCTTAACATAGTTTTTTTAAAAAAATAAAATAAAACAAAAGCAAAATGCTCCTTAGCAGTTACTTATTATGGCAGGGGGACTTCAGCCCCATGCCAACTCCCCTTAGTTTTATCAATGGAGAGAGAGAATTTTATATTAGTGAGAATCAAATTTTATCGTCATCTCCTAAATAGTTTTATCTTATGATTAAACTAAAATACTAGCTTTAAAATTCTACACGATTAAAAAATAATAAAATTTATGATGAAATAGAAAATGAAGATATATAATCAAAGGGCAGTGCTAGGAGGATCAAGTTGATATGAATCAATGGGGATAATTATGTAATTTTAGCATTAAAATTTTTATATGTTGACAACTTACCCCTTCATTGATTTTCATAATGAGACTTTCAAATTTGAAATATGAAATTTAAATTTTTCATAAAGATCTTTTTTTTTTTTTAAAAAAAAAAAAAAGGGCCATAAAGATCATTTATTACATTTAAAGTTTTCATATTATTTATAGCATTTAAAGCTTTCAAACTCTCAAATATATCATTTATTCACATTTATTTTGTTGACCTTCCAACTTTCTATTTAATATAGCAAAAGATAATTAAAATTATTTTTAGAAATAAAAATTCAATAATTTATTATATTTTAGTAATAGTGGATATATTTTTTATAGAAATTAAAATTTCCAATTCTATCCTCAATTGCTTGTCATTGATATATTTTATGTTTAGAAACTAAATTTTTAATATTTTTAAAATCGGAGTGGTCAATTGGCTAGTTCTTAGTTTAATTGATTCAATCAATTTGATCGATCTAGTTCAATTGGTTCAGTAATATATAAAATTTAAAAATATATTATTAAAATATTTTTAAAATCAAAGGAATATTAAAAATATATAAATATATTTACAATAATTAAAATATAAAAATAATATTGAAAATTGATCTAGACCAAATTGAATTGATTATTGATTTGATTTTCGATTAACCCATGATCAATTGGTCCGAATTGATTTCAAACATTGAAACTTTTCGATTTTATTTTATGTCATTCAAAAAATTTTAATTTTTAAAATTAAAATTGTGATTTGTTTGAACTATGTTATTTTTAATAAATTTTATTTTTTGAAATTACGATTTATTAATTCTACCCAACTATGCTATTTGTTAATAAATTACAATTTTTTAAATTATAATTCTCAGATTTTGTCAAACTGTGCTATTCAGCGATAGGTTTTATTCCTAAAAATAAAATTTTTTGATTCAATAAAATTATGTTATTCATTGATAAATTTTATTTTTTGAAAATTTTATTTTTATTGAATATGTTATTCATTGATATATTTTATTTTTTAAAATTATAATTTTCTGATTATGTTAAACCATATTATTCGTTGATAAGTTTTACTACTAGAAATGAAAATTTTCTTCTTCTATCAATATGCTATTCATTGATACATTTTATTTTTAGAAACTATATTTTTCGATTTTATAAAATTATGCTATTTGTCAAGAATTTTATTTTTGGAAACTAAAATTTTCTATTCATTAAACTATGTTATTCTTTGATAAATTTTATTTTTCAACATTATAATTTTTTGATTCTACTGAATTATACTATTTGACAATAAATTATATTTTTAAAATTATAATTCTATGATTCTATTGGACTATGTTATTCAATAATAGGTTTATTTCTAGAAATAAAATTTTATATTTTATCGAAATTATGTTATTTATCGATAAATTTTATTTTGAAATTTATTTTTTTATTCTATCGAATGTACTATTCGTTGATTGGTTATTTTCTTTGACATTATCAGTCTCCGATTTTGTCGAACTATGTTCTTCATTTATTGGTTTTATTTCTAGAAATAAAAATTTTCTCCTTCTATTGAATATGTTATTCATTGATAGATTTTAATTTTTGAAACAAAATTTTTTGATTCTATCAAACTATGTTATTTATCAAAAAATTTTATTTTTAAAATTAAAATTTTTATTTTTCGAACTATGCTATTGTTTGAACATTTTTATTTTTAAAATTATAACTTTTTAATTCTACTAAACCATTATATAAATCAAGAAATCATATTTTTTTAATTCATTGATAGGTTTTATTTATGCTATTCATCAATAAATTTTATTTTTTGAAATTTAAATTTTTTTTATTCTATCGAATATGTTATTCATTGATATGTTTTAATTCTAAAAATTATATTTATGATTCTATTAAACTATGTTATTCATCAATAGGTTTCATTTCTTAAAATTAAAAATTTTTTACATCTATCAAATATGCTATTCACCAATAGATTTTATTTTTAGAAGTTGAATTTTTTGATTCTATCAAACTTTGTTATTCATCAAAAAATTTTATTTTTAAAATTAAAATTTTGATTCTTTTGAACTATGTAATTCTTTGATAGGTTTTATTTTTTGAAATTATAATTTTTTCAATTCAATCAAACTATACTATTCATCGATAAATTATATTTTTGAAATTATAATTTTTTGATGATATCAAACAATGTTATTTATTAATAGATTTTATTTTAAAAATTAAATTTATGATTTTATTGAACTATACTATTTACCAATAAATTTTACTTCTAGAAATATAATTTTTCCATTTGATCGAACTATTTGTTGATAAGTTAAATTTCTAAAATTACAATTCTCCGATTATATCAAACTATACTATTCGGTGACAAGTTTTATTTCAATAAAATTTTTAATTGAATTGAATTATATTAGTTGTTGTTAAATTTTATTTGTTAATATTTAAAATTTGTTATTATGTCCGATATACTATTCATCGATAGATTTTATTTTTAGAAATTAATTTTTCAATTATCAAATCATGTTTTTCATTGATAGATTTTATTATTGAAAATTAAAAATTTTTTGCTTTTATAAAATATGTTATTCATCAATAGATTTTATTTTTAGAAACTAAATTTTTTAATTCTATCAAACTATGCTATCGTCAAAAATCTATTTTTAAAATCAAAATTTTCTATTCTTTCAAAAATTGTTATTTTTCAATTAATTTTATTCTTCAAAATTATAATTTTTTTTATTCTACTGAATCATATTATTCATTGATAAATTATATTTTTTTAAATTATAATTCTTCGATTATGTTAAACTATGCTATTCATTGAAAAATTTTATTTCTAAAAGAAATTTTGATTTGATCGAATTATGCTATTCACTGAAAAAATTTATTTTTTAAATTACAATTTTTATTTTATCGAATGATGCTAATTATCTGATTTTGTCAAACTAGGTTATTTGTTGATAGGTTTTATTTTTAGAAATAAAATTTTTTGATATGGTCGAATTACATTATTTATCGATAAATTATATTTTTGAAATTATAAGTCGTTGATTATGTTAAACCATACTATTTGGTGATATATTTTATTTCAATAAAATTATTATATTCGATTAAATTATGTTATTCATCTATATATTTTATTTTTCAAAACTTAAAATTTTTTATTCTATTGAATATATTATTCATCGATAGAATTTATTTCTAGAAATTAAATTTTAGATTATTGAACCATATTATTCATCAATAGATTTTATTTCGAAAATTAAGATTTTTTAATTATATCAAATATGTTATTTTTCAATAAATTTTATTTTTAAAAATTATATTTTCTTGATTCTATCAAACTATACTATTTATTGATAAATTATATTTTTGAAGCTATAATTCTCTAATTTTGTAAAATATTCTCTAATTTTGTAAAATAAAACTTTACAATAAGAGTTAAAATAATATAGAAAATAACAAAAAAAAATTATTATTGATCCTTTATTGTCAAAGAAAATAATATAGAAAATTTTCTATTGTTTTTAATCTTGAATATTAAAATTTTACAATAAGAGTTGAAAAAATATCATTATTATTATTCTAAGAAAAGAAAGTAACATTTATTATTGCTCATATCACAAAATCATTATGCATACACATTAAAATCCAATTATGACTTTTACTCACTTTTGATGTTACCAACCTTTATAGTAGATTTGAACCCCCCCTCTCTTGGGCTTCCTCAATGTGTTGAGATCCTAAATTTGATACACATATCAGTATAAAATGTTAAAATGAGTTTTCATGCATGGTATGCAATTATGGTCATATTCCATGCTAGTGGGTCAAGTACTTAAACTTATTTTTCTTCATGGCAACCTAACCTTACTACACTATAACTATAATAACTCTTGACATATTTATCCAAATGACTTTATTATTTTTTTCTACATAAACTAGACATATAATGATACAACATACTCAAAATTCATATCAATATAAGGCCTATAGAAAAATGGTGTATTTTTTAATTTTGTCCTGTTCAATGTGATCACAATATGATTAGGTCTTATATTCTTAGACATATCAAATTGTACAAATCCAATTGAAAAACCGATTCACTATCAGTTACATAACACATAAAGGAACATTTTTTCTTGTTTTACACATTATCTAATTTAGTCTATAATGTCATCAAAATAATGATCAATAATAGGGTAAGTAGATTTTAACATGTTGAGAATCAATCATAATGAAGGAGCAATGTCTCCTCACTCACAATATATTTGGCAAAATTGTTTTGTAGGCATGTATATTAGACATAACTTTACAACTTTCAAGTTTGGTACATCACCAAATTCTCATTCTTTGACCATCAAATTCTTGAAAAACAAAATTCAGAGATTAAAAAGGTTTCATCAGATTCAAGGTCAGTTACAATCAAAGAGTAATATCCTTTTCCACATAAAAAATTAAGCAAAACTATTTTATAAAAATTTAGAGGGATATAACCCTACAAATTTTATATTTTGCACTTTGTCTAAATCATCACATAAAGTCATCAAAATATATGAAAACAACCAGACTGAAAAAGGTTTTAGCAGTTTGTGAACCAGACCTAATGAATTAGCCATAACTCTTCACACAAAACATATAAGCAAAGATGTATTACATGAATTTAAATGAGGCATAAGCCTAAAAATTTTATGTTTTACACTTTCCTTAATTCCTCTTTTATGGTTATGAAATCATAGGTGCAACAATATGCTCTGACAACAAAACCAACACAATAAGCTCATATTTCTCTTAAGCTTCAACTTCCATACATGAGCTCTACCTTAAATTACTTCATACTTCATACTAATATGCATTTTTAACATGTTACAGGGGAGGAATTTCATGTAGGAAAAAGATAAAATCACTTACCTCTTTTGCCAAATCTAAGGAAGCTTAGGGTTTCTTCCTAGCCAACTTAGTTTTTCTTTCTCTTTTTCTTCTTCTTCTTCTTTTTTTTCCTTTCCTTTTTCCTTAGGTCTCTCTTTCTTTTGCTACCCCTCATATTTTTTCCTCTCTAATCTACTCCTAAAGGAAGAGAAACTCAATTTTTATACCTACTCTAATAAGATAAAATCATGATGACTTACTGCCATTGGTTGGAAGTTCAATTTTTATTTTTTTAGTCCCTCTTCTTTACTCCTTCATCACCTCCATCCATCTATTAATCTTCATGTGCTCTTTATACTTTTAAATAAGCTCCAAAAAATCATTATTTATGATACTATAATATACACACAATATATGATAATTTACTATGCAATTATGCAAGCATCACATTTATGTTCAAGTACCCTAAATGCAATGGTGCAAGTGTCATTGTCATACTTATCAAATTCACATATCTAAATGATCATTTTATCCAATACATGTGTTCATGTGGGATTGCAAATCTTTTATATAATGAATATGTTTGTGTCAAAATATTAATGAATGAAGATATGGATGTTACATTTTCTTCCCCTCTTATAAAGAATTTCGTCCTTGAAATTCAATACCTGTAAATGAGCTACACTGGTTCTTTATTTCCTACTTAAAGCACTTGTTACCACATTTATCTTCCCTGGGTGATACTCAATAGTGTAATCAAAATCTTTGAGTAATTCAAACCACTGCCTTTGTCTCATTTTTAATTCTTTCAGGCTCAATAAATACTTCAAGCTCTTGTAATATGTAAATATCTAAAAATTTTCTCCATACAAGTAATGTCTCTATATTTGCAAAGCAAAATATCGATAGTAAATTCCAGGTCATGTATTGAGTAAGATAATTTACAAGGCTTTAGTTGTCTAGATGCATATGCAATTACCTTACCATGTTGCATTAAAACACATCCCAAACCTTGATGAGAAATATCACTATAAACTATAAATCCCCCATTACCTATATGAATGGCTAACACCGAAACAAATATCAATCTATTTTTTTAATTCGTCAAAACTCTTCTGACATGCTTCGGAATACTGAAATATATTTTTTCGAAGTAACTTGGTTAAAGGATAAGCTATAAGTGAAAAACCTTCAACAAATCAATGATAATATCCAACTAATCCTAAGAAACTTTGAACTTCTGCAACACTCTTTAGGGTTTTCTATTTTACTATTGCTTCAATTTTGTTTGGATCCTCCTCTATACCCTTTTAAGAAACTACATGCTTAAAAATACCACATGATTAATCCAAAACTCACACTTGCTTAATTTTGCAAATAACAGTTTTTTTCTCAAATTTGATAACACAATCCTCAAATGTTATCCATGCTCCTTTTTGCTTCTTGAATACACCAGTATGTATCAATGAATACTATTACAAATTTGTCTAAGCAATGCTAAAACACTTTGTTCATAAGAGCCAAAAATTTATAATGCTCATACTAGTTCAAAAAGCAATCCTTAGTACATCTGGGTTTGAAATTTTGAGTTAATAATAACCTAATTACAAGTAAATTTTAGAAAACACTTGTGCTCCTTGTAACTGGTCAAACAAATCATCTATTCTTAGCAAAAGATATTGGTTTTCCATAGTAACCTGATTCAACTACCTATAATCAATACACAACCTCATTGCCCTATCTTTTTTTTTTTAACAAATAACTTTAGAGCACCCCAAGTTGACATACTAGGTCTAATGAATCCATTTTCAAGTAGATATTGTAATTGGATCTTCAATTCTCTCAACTTGGTTGGAGCCATCCTATAAGGTAGAATGGATATTGGTGTTGATCTTAGGATTAACTCAACTGTAAATTCTATCTCCTTGTTAGGTGGTAAATCAAGGAAGTCAATTAGAAATACATATGAAAACTCATTTACCACTAGAATATTCTCAAGGAATTCATTTGTGAACCCTGTGTCTATCACATGTGCTAGATAAGCCCCATAATCATCTTTAATCATACAAAAAGCCTTCATAGCAAAAATTAAACATGCAGGTACGATTTCTCTTTCCCCTTGAAACACAACTTTTTTTTTATTTAGAGATTCGAGAACAACTTCCTTAGTAAAACAATTCACTATCGCATGATATTTGGACAATAGTCTATATCTAATATCACATCAAATTTACAAAGTGGCAACAGTGCTAGATTCAACATTTAACTCAGTGTCATCAATGTGAGTCACACAATCACAAAATACCTTATCCACAATCATCACATCCTTCAAAAAAGTGCTCACACATAGGTTAAAACCTAAGGGCTAATGCTTATTATGCAATTGGGATGCCATGTACAATAAAATGAATGAATGCTTGGAGCCATGATCAATTAATACATCAATTTCTAAATTATCGAGAAAATTTTACTAGTGATAACTTTTGAAGTAGTGATGGCTTCTTACTTAGTCATGGTAAATACTCTGACTTGTGTCGAGGGTCTAGAACTCTAAGCTTCTTATCTATTCATACTTTGGCCAACTGTGATTGTTCTACCTTGATCTCTACCCCTACCAAATGATATTCCAGCTCCACTTGCTTTTGAACTTCAACTGTGGATTCTAATGTAGCTCAGCCTTTGCCTCCCTCTGACATTCTAAATCTTTCAAAATAATTTCTATGCATATGATCAAAAGATCCATAAAAGTAGCACCCATAAGTCAGTTTCCTATATTCACCCATATGCTACCTCCTATAATGTACACAAAAGGGTCGATGTTACACAACTTAGCCTTAACCTCTCCCTGCATAAGATGAAACTCTTAACTTCCTACCTCTATAGCTAGAGTAATCACCCTTGGCACTGGACTGTGTTGACATATAATCTCCACGTTTACCTTTATTTTTGCTAAAATCTCTTATAAACGCAGTAGGCCCTTTTTACTCGTTACTCTGGCTTTTCTTTTTATAATCTTTCTACGCTGATTGCAACAACTTTTAGCTTGGTATAACTCTTAAGATTTATAGTTGTGATCTTGCTTCTAATCTCATATCTCAATCCCTCTTCAAACTTTTGACATTTATTTTTATTAGTGGCCACCATAAATGATGAATAATGAGATAATTGATTAAACTTTACCTCATACTCAACTACAATCATCTCCCCATTTTTAAATTCATAAATTATATTCTTTTGTCATCTTTATACACTTTTAGCATGTAATTATTGTTGAATTCATAAAGAAAATCATCTCATGTAAGTATTAGAGGCCGGACATCATTCCCTGGAATGGTTTTTCACCAATCATATATGTCCCCCTATAATTGTGACACTGCATAATCAAATTTTTCTTTTGGTTTACATTTCATCAAATTCAAAACTGTTTGTGTTATTTTTAGCCATGTCTCTGCCACTGTTGGATCTGTGGTGCCGTTGAAGTCAATTGCACCTTTTTTTTTTAGATATTGCCATACAAGTCTTAAGTCCAAGATGTACTGCAATCATCGACTATTCATCAAGTATGGTTTTGCTCAATCCATGAGGTTTTGTTCACTCTTTGGTTTGGGCTTATTCATTGCTCTCCAACTTGTTAGCAACCCTAACAATACTGCTCCAAAGCTATAAACATCACTTTTGGTTGTCAAGCCTTAAAAATATTTTAGGATTGAGTCAATTGTTTGGTTTGATTTGACTTGTAAAATATTGATCCTAATTCTAATATAATTTTCTATATTTTCAAATTATCAACATCGTGGTTAATGTTTTCAAAATTGGATTCAAAAGTAAATTGGTCGAATTTTTGGTTCGTTGGACATTTTAAAAAAATTAAAATACAAATAAATAATATTTTCCAATTATAAAAATAATATAATACAATAATATAATGAAAATATATTTTTAGTATTTAAATTTTGAGTAAAATAATATAATTTAAATTTTGATTTTTTAAATGACATAGTTTTAAATTAAATCGATTTAATTCAAGTTTCATTTTTCACCAATTTTTTTGATTTTAAATGAATCCATTTTTTTTACCTCAAGTCAGATCATTGACTAATTTTTTATTTTATTAATAGCTATGAAGCTATGATACATATATAAAATGTAATTATCATCCTCCTATAAAAAATAATCCAAGGATTATTTTGAGTAGAAGTTAGAATCAACTATTCTAATCAAAGATTAAAATAACACTTAGGTTGCTTGCTTTCTAATGCCACATACACTAATAGGTTTGACAAGTTAAGAAAAAAAAAAGGATTTTTGTTTTGAATGCCATAAACTTAAAGAATAAGCTTGATAACTTCCAAGTTCACAAAAGATCCTTAAAGCAAAACACTCATAAAAAAAGCTTATATTTCAATTATTTTTTAACTTGCCCATTACAAAGGATGAGCCTTGCTTATATAGATATCAAAGCTAAGCTCATGCTACAATCCTACACTTGGATACTTAGAATCTTATTCTAGTAGTTACAAAATATTCATGTTAATTAAAGCCCCATTATGTTACAACATCCCACTATCATAATAATATATTGAATGTACTAACTCTCCATTATCTCTTTTATAACTCTTTTATATATATATATATATATATATATATATATATATATATATATATATATATATGAGTGTTATAAGAGATAATGTAGAGATTGTTCAGAAAATAAATTATTTTGTTAGTGTGTTGTGTGT
>CATIWR010329268.1:0-31331 GCA_949677035.1 Omphalea diandra | reverse complement strand
CAGCTGTAGAAGAAGCTACTTGAGGTGCACCTACAATTTGTATTTGAACCTGCAAGGACTTTAACAAATTTGGATCTTTAAGGGCCATATTATAATTAGGTTAGAAAGTGAACATTACTGTTCCTGCATTTAGTGAAGTTTCTACCGTCCCAATTACAACATGCTAATACTGTAGATATCTCCTATCTAGCAAAGAGATTCTTGCAAAGACAGGAAGCCCCTTTCTCCCATGATAACTTACAGCCAACCTTATAGCTCCAAAGTGCATATGGGTATATCCCTGTGTGATTCATTGCTGGACAAATTCAGGAGGGATATCTAGGTTTATGAACTGCTCTAACCTAGAGGCCTGAATAGGACACTGGTCAAAGCTGGAAGCTTGAACATATTCCTTAACATTTTTTACAGAAGGTTTGATTAAAGAACGTATAGTTTTGGTTAAGCTGGATTTGTGTTTAGAAAAAGCATCATATGGGTTTAGAAAGGGTAGGCTTGTTTCTTGGATCTTCCTTTCATCTGGGATGTAAGAAAGTTCATACAAGTAATCTATTTTGGAAGAGTTTGATCTTTTAAAGTTTACAGGTGGTGGTATAGTAACTGTTAAAGGTACAGATCTAAAAGAAGCAGAAAGGTCTGGTTGAGAAGAAGTGGAAGAAGAAGAAGGTTGTTCAGATGATGAAGTAAGATTTGCCATATGAGAAAAGTTTACCTCTGATTTCTCCAATACTATCTATTCACCCCCCAGCAATGGATCACACAGGGATATACCCATATGCACTTTGGAGCTATAAGGTTGGCTGTAAGTTATCATGGGAGAAAGGGGCTTCCTGTCTTTGCAAGAATCTCTTTGCTAGATAGGAGATATCTACAGTATCAGCATGCTGTAATTGGGACGGTAGAAACTTCATTAAATGCAGGAACAGTAATGTTCACTTTCTATCCTAATTACAATATGGCCCTTAAAGATCCAAATTTGTTAAAGTCCTTGCAGGTTCAAATACAAATTGTAGGTGCACCTCAAGTAGCTTCTTCTACAGCTGCTACTTTGCATTACCGGATGATTTACAGAGTCCAGAATCATTCTATAGACTTATCTCTTCCTCATGAAGATGAGTCTTTATCAATCCTGGCAGAAACAAACAAGGTTCCAACTTGTATTCACATCCCAAGGCAGATCACTAGAGAGGAGTTGATTAAGTTGCTTCCAGAAGCATGGATCACCAGCTATGAAAAGCTTCATCAACAAGATCAGCCTGTACAGTCCACAGAACCAATATACATCAGAAGAGAAGATGGAACCATTGAGACTAGGTTTGAAAGGCCCGTGCTACCTTTGGCAGATGGAGCTTTGTTCACTACTCAACTCATGATGAATCCCTACGAATCTGAACAAAAAGTTCCTATTGAATATTTCATGCCTGATGGACAACCAGTATATGCATTCAAAAGGGATGGCCATTGTTACTGGGGAGGATGTGACTGTGATGATTGTTATGCTGACAGACTTCAAGATGATGAGGAAGATAAAAAGAAAAGAAGAGGATGCTCAGAGAAAAAATTCCAGCAAAGATATGAAGATGGAGATCCTTCTGTAGGATGTCTAGGAGAATCCTCTGGGAAGTATGATTATGTGGTGCAATATGGTCCTGTCAAACCATACCCTAAACCTTCACCTTGTAAACCTCAAACACCACAACCCTTACCTTGCTATAAAAAAGCCTTAAAATACCTAGCAAGAGAAAAACATGTGTTACCTCAACTTCCTGAAATTCATATGTACCAACCTCCATCTCCCTCATATACCCTTGAAGATTTTCCTCCATTATCTGAACAGACAAACCTAAACACAAATGTTCGCCAAGCACCATATATTACTACTCCCACTGGAGTTTCACCTCAGGGGCAACCATTGAAGATTTCTTCAGGAGAAGCTGTGTTAAATTGGCAGACTTCTAATGCCATTGCTCAAAACAAACTCCTGCAGAAGATTAAGTCAAAAGTTACTCAAGTCTCAAATCAAGTCCAGAAAGTGGATAATCAATTGACAGAATCCCAAAGAGAGATCTATTCTCTGTTATATGGACTTAAAGCGGAGTTAGAAGTTCGCAATAAGGAGATTATGGGTTTATTGGATCAAAGAGCACAACTAGAAGATATTATAAGAAAGTCTGTCGAAATTCAAAGACTTAAGGATCAAATCCAGAGGATTGAATCAGATCTACAAACATCCAGACATTCTACCAGACCTTTATATGATCCTTTTGATATACCCTTGCCACCAAAAGCCACTTCCAAATCTTTTGTCCTGATAATCCCATCTGTTGAAGATCAAGAATTCATGGGATTAAAAACAGACCTCTTTCATAAGAAATACAAGGCAGGAAAATTTCCTGCATACTCAGACACATCCATGCCTTCTACTAAATCCGCAGAATCTGTTCAAAAGCCTGAACCACCTCCAAAGCCAAAAAATCCTGAGCCACCTACATCCAGTATGATCAATCCTTTGATATCCTATCTGGAAAAGGCCTCTTCTTCGATGCCTAATGCTCAAATGGCTTATGATCCTGAACCTTATGAATATAGGCCTAGCCTATTTGTGACTGGATCAGAAGATTCCGAATCTTTCAGTCAAGAAAATGAGTTTTTGGACCCTTTGACTAGTGATGATGAAAGTCCGGCCCAAAAGCAATTTATGGCAGATCCACCAGATCCTCCTTACACTGTAGAACCACCAGATGAAATGGATACTACAGATCCACATGCTACAACGACTCGTTCTAATCAGGCTTCTAATTCTACAGGAGGCCCATGGTTCAATTTAGATAATATGTCTCCAGCTGATTATCGAGACCGTTTTCAAGAGTTCAGAGCATGGATTGAAACTCAAATGAAAAAGCCTGGTGCAGTTATTCGAAAAGTCTTTGAAGAATTCACAGCCCGAATGACAGGCAGAATGCAAGAATGGTTCTCAACCTTTGATGAATACTCTAGACTTCGTCTCCTTCAGTCTCCTGATGCTTCAGCCTTTTTGGGAATGATTTATGGAGAATTTGGAGGAAAGACTAATGATTTTGCAGACATCAACAGAAGAGAATATTTTAAAATGAAGTGTTGTTCTCTTCTTAAGTCTGATTTGGACCTCCATTACCAAAAGATGTCAAAGAAGTTCTACCAATTAAATGGTTGGGCTAGTCCTGACTTAAAAGAAGCATTTATTACTTCTTTGCCTGAGGTCTTAATGAATTCTATGCACCAGTTGATGAGAAATAAAGAAAGATCCATCAATGATTATTCCTTTGGTGAAATCTACCAATTGATGCTCCAAGGATTGGAAAAGCTTTTCAACGAACAAACAGTAATCACCCAGATGATGGACAGACAACGCCAACCAACTTTGAAGGAATCTTGCAGAAGGACAGATTTGTTGATTAAATGTCCTAAGGATGCTCATAAGTTATGTGAATGTGGCGTTAAGAAGAAAAAACATTTCAAGCGGATTCCTACTCCTCTTGACCAGAGAAGAAAACAGAAGTGGAGATACTTTAAAAGGAAACGTTTTAGAGGAAAGAAGAAGTCCACTCAGTGTTACATTTGTGGACAGAAAGGACATTTTGCAAAACAATGTCCTAATAGAAAGAAGCAAGCCTCTAAGCTCATTCAACAGATCCAAATATCCACCAATGTCGATTTAGAAGATGCTGATGTTGAATCATTATTCTCATTAGAGGATGAGGCTACTGAAGAAACAATTTTCGCAATACAGGACAATGCTGATTCATCTGATGCTGAAACTAATGATTATGATTATTGCCATGGAATGATTCCAATACAAGGATTATCAGCATAATGTCCTATCCAGCTTCCTTCTATCTCTGGTGGAGTTGCAGATTTGTTAGAAGAAGAACATCCTGTTCCTCTAGTTTATGTTAAAGTCTACCCAGAGAAGTATTCTTCACCAATCAAAGCAGTTGCATTCATTGATACAGGAGCGTATCTCTCTATGATACATCCTAGGGTTTTACCTGAAGAATACTGGAAACCTTACAAGAGGTATTTTCAGGCAATAAATGGAGAAATATTTCATACAAGCCTTATTACCAAAAAACCCATCATTCTCCAATTTTTCCCGGGTTGTCAAGTTCATTGTCCTTTTTTGGGATCCTCTTTACCCAAGAAGGATTTGGTAGTAGGCTTTGATTTGTACTGGAAACTTAAAAATTTAAGGATTCTTCCTACTGGGCTTAAATTTAAAGGCTATTTCCAGCCTTTCACTACTCAAAGCAGTATCTTCAAGAAAGAAGCCCATTTAGCCCATCTGGCTAATCTTCCAGTTCAAACGGAGCAGCTTATTCAGAAGCTCCAGGAATTTTGCTGTGCTGAAGATCATAAGTCTTTTCTCCTTAAGAATCCAAATCCGTTATGGCAGAATCAAGAATTCTTTATTAGTTTGCCTTTCAAGCTAAATGAAGATATAAATCCTACCAAGGCAACTCATCCTGGTATGAATCCAGAAGACTTGGCTCTGGCTACTCAAGAATGCTCAGATTTATTAGCCCAAGGACTTATTGAGTCCACCAATTCTGCATGGGCTTGTCAAGCCTTCTATGTTAATAAGAGATCAGAACAAAACAGGGGTAAGAAAAGATTGGTGATTGATTATCAGCCATTAAACTATTTTCTTAAAGATGATAAATTCCCTCTTCCAAAAATATCATCTTTATTTGTTCATATAGCTAAAGCAAAGATCTTTTCAAAATTTGATCTCAAGGCGGGATTCTAGCAGCTAGGGATAATTCCAAGTGATCGTGAAAAAACAGGATTTTGTATTCCCAATCACCATTACCAATGGACTGTGATGCCTTTTGGCCTTAAAGTAGCTCCTTCTCTTTTTCAAAAGGCTATGATTAGGATTTATGAACCACTGTTTTCCAGTGCCCTTATCTATATTGATGACGTCTTATTATTCTCTGAAGACTTGATAAGACATCACCAATTACTACAGTAGTTCATGGATTTAACTAAGGCACATGGAATTATGCTTTCTTCAAAAAAGATGCATGTAGCAAAGGATCAGATTGAGTTTCTGGGAATGGTTTTCAAAGAAGGAGAATATGTCCCTGGTCCACACATTGGATCAGAATTATTAAAATTTCCTGATCACGATTTAACTCAAAAGCAGGTGCAACAGTTTCTAGGCATTGCAAATTATCTAAGAGAGTTTGTCCCTCACTACACCCATACAGCTAGACCTTTACAGCTGTACCTAAAGAAAGATGCTCCACCTTGGGGAAAACAACAAACAGAAGCTATAGTAGCTCTAAAAAAGCAAATGCAGACTTTGCCACCTCTCAGAATTCCTTCAACAGGAAAAAGAATTCTCCAGACAGATGCCAGTGACCAATTCTGGGGAGCAGTGCTAATAGAAGAAGCCAATGGGAAAAAATATGTGTGTGCACATGCTAGTGGAGCATTTAAACCGGCAGAAGAACATTACCATTCAACATTCAAAGAAATTTTGGCAGTTAAGAATGGTATCAAAAAATTTGAATTTCATTTAATTGGGCACAAATTTTTGGTAATGATGGACTGCTCGTCCTTTCCAAAAATTCTTAACTTCAAGGGGAAGCAACTGCCTAGTGCTCAATTATTGAGATTAAAGGACTGGTTCAGTAAATACACCTTTGATGTTCAACATATAAAAGGAGACCAAAACCTCATTCCTGATCTATTATCTAGACCTTCACAGCTCTCATTCATCCTGAGCCAACATTCTTTTCCAGCCTTCTTCATGGCATCCAGTTCAAGCTCATCTCTGGCTTTTAGTACTACAGAAATACCTAGTACTACTGAAGTACCAGATACGGTACTATCACTCTCTACAATCCAAAATCATCCTGCCTCATCCTCTCAACATGATGCTTCATTCTTAATGTGTGAATTACCTCCTGAAATTAAAACTCCAACCACCCATTCAAAAATCCTCATTATGGCTAGAAAACATCTTTTTATCTATCAGTCCTTATCGTTAAAAACCTATGGTCCAATATTTATGGATATTCAGGGATTTCATCCTACCTATCCATTTTTAAAGGTTTATACATTTTTGGACTTCTCAGCTGTGTTTGCAACAGGGTGGCGCTGGCCCAGAGAATTTCTTATATTTCTCTGGTATTTTTGTTGTCTTTATAAGATAGCTATCGAGGTAAGACCTTATCATTTATGGTCATATATACAGGAGCTGAAGGAACATAGAAGAACCAATCCTTTCCTTCTCACATTTCTTCAATGGTTTCAACCTATCAGTATGTGGGAAAGTACATTACAAACCAAGACCATGAACTGTGAACCTACCACACCCTGAACAAAAGACTCATATATCTTATTCATAGACCTTGTTTTATGAGTCTATCTAGAAATCAAGCTAAAATAATGCCCCATATAAGTCTATACAAAGAAAATCAGTATTCATTATGGGGAGATGCTCTGGAACATTTTGATGACTTTCGTAATTTCCAAAAACACATGTTTGAGCAAAATAAGACTGTTCCAAAGGAGATATGGCCAACTGTCAATCAAGAAGTCCCTTGGGATTCATTGTCATCCCAATATCATAAGAGTCTTAAAACAACTAGTAGTCAGTGGGGAAAAATCCCTTATCATGAGACTCTCATTGATGACACTACAGGGGATTATTTTAAAGAACCTTCCTATAGTCTTGATCCTTTCGATTTAGCTATAAGATGGGAAACGAAACAGATGATTGAAAGAGCATAACAACTCGATGAAGAAGAAGAGTATGAGAATATGAATATGTCTCCATCTCATGAATTCAGACACAGGAGAGGAAACGTGGTGGGACCAAAGTAATTATGCTTTTCTGAGTGCTTGTAATAGTATAGCTTTTATAGATTCCTTTAATGAGTGTTTTCTTTTCTGAGTGCTTGTAATAGTATGGCTTTTATAAAAGTAGATTCCTTCTTATCTAAAAGGAATTTGCTTTATTAAAGTTTGTATCTCAGACTCTCTATATAAGAGAGTTCTCTTAGCTTGTAAGATAGGTTGTTCGAGAATAAAAAATCCTTTGTTTGAAAAAATATGAGTTTCTAAGTTTTTTCTCTTATCTCTGATAATCCATTTACTTCTATTCGAACCCTTATCTAAAGATTGGCTTTTGCTATTTCTTCATAAGTCTTATACTAACAGGACTGTGGAGCTAACTGAGGAATTTGGAATAGTGCAGTAAGGCAAGAAAGAGGTTGTTTGTCCGCCATAGGCTTGGGTTGCCGCTATAGGACGTTATGCCAGAGGTTTTGCTCCAATGTTGACTAAATTTCTTTCAGATTTCTGTCTGAAGTTGTCACAACGCGACATTAAGTAAAAATTTAAAAAATGACATGAAAAAAATTAAAACATATGGCATCAAACTACATATGATGACATTATTGGTAAAGTAGATGTGAAGAGATACAAGCAATTTTACGTGATTCAATATAAGCCTTCTCTACAAATAAATTCAATAATAAAATCAATAAATACTATCACTATAACATCCTAGCCTTATGAGCCATTTTTTTATCAATTTATTTTTCTCTAATCAAAATCGTGGAGTCCAATAATACGAAACTCTAATTAACTTTATTCTCAAATTCTCTACATAATGTAGTGAGTAAAAATAATGAGCATAACTCAGTAAAGCGATAAACCAATCAATCTTAGAACTTTAAACATACATCAATCTTAACCACCCAAGATTCTAATGAATAAAATAATGAGAGTAAGGGACTAAGCAAAGCTTAATTTCAAAATATTTTGTTAAACATGGCATTTATTTAATAGGTATAGTCTCATTCAAGACATGGTATTTCATATTAAAAGTTAAAGTCAAACAAATTGAAATCATCGCTTTTTGTTGAAGCTCTTCCCAAGCATTAACATTCATAATCATTGGCTTATTCTTGTTCAATGTTTTCAATAATCCTTGTTACCAAAGGATAAGCTAAAATTATTTTTATCTTTGAATAGCTCCACCTCAAATTTTGAACTCATTATGTTAATAATCTTGGAGATCAAAGAAACACAACTCTAATATCATGTGGTATAACCATTTTGACAAAATATATGTCAAAGAGACAAACAATTTTATATGGTTCAATGTAAACCTACACCACAAATAAATTTACTGATAAATTTAACAAATATAATCACTATAAACCCACATTCATGCCTTTTGAGAAGACGTGAATTACATTGAAGATCGAAGAAAGAAAGGAGAAGGAGAAGAAAAACAAGTTTGAAAGAAGAAGCCATTACTACTACTCTATTTGACAAAAGAATTCATGATGAAATTATTGAATCGTACATGGTTGTGTTATTTAATGGGATCGATTCAATTAATCCTAATTGATTCAAGACTAGACATAATTTTAATTTCATTCCAATTAGAAAACCATTTAGTTTCAGTAGAAGGTATTGAAGGTTTGCTCTGTGTCCAAGGTAATTGGATTGCCATGGAACCTAACAGTAGTGAAACTATAAATTATTTTTAAGGGGCTCATTTACTTGAAACTATTAGTGATCAGCGGCAACAATGATGTTGAAATGAGAGGAGAAAGAGGAGGAGATGGATGGGGAAGAGAGAGATAAAAGAGAAATATGTTTTGGGATGGAGTGTTTTTTAAGTCGAAATCTGCCTTTAAAAAATTTTGGTAATTGAATATATTTTATTTTTATGTATATAATTATGAATTTTAATGATTTAATGATGATTATATATATTTTAGTATGATTAAGAAGATTATTTAATGTATATAAGTATTTTAAAGAGAAGTGATTTTATGTTGCAAAAACTGTTATTTTAATTAAGGTTATATTATTTATTATGAATTATGTTTAAAGAGTTATATTTGGTGAATGTTTTACATTTAAGAAATTAAATTTAAATGAGTACATGATAATATTTAATATTTTTAAGAAGAGTATATATAAAGAAAATATATTTAACGATTAAAGGATTTAAAGATATAAAATTAATCATTTAAGTATCATTGTCATTGAACTTTAATAAAATCATAAAAATTACTTTAAGTTAATATGAATATATAATTTAAATGATTTTAATATTAATTACATTATGTGAATTAACTATGTTGAGGAATTTATGACATTAATTTAGTTAATATGAGTATATAATTTAAAAGACTTTAATGTTAATTATATTATGTGAATCAATTACGTTAAATAAATATTTAAGGAATTTAATTATTTTATGTTAAGGATATTACATTATTTAAGTTTATTTGAGTTATTGATTAAATTGATTTAATTAAGAATATTATGTAAATTGATTTAATTCAAAGTATTTAATTATGAAAGATAAAGTTATTTATGTTAGAAGAATTTTTAATTTTGAAAAATCAAATAACTTATGAGATATATTTTATGTCATAAGAAATTATTAGTTATGAATGATTTATTATTTTTTTAATAATTTTAATATTAATTATTTAAGTGAGATATTATACTTAGATTTAGAAACATTAATTTAAGTTAAGTTAATTTATTTATTTCATGAAATTTAATTTAATTATGAATAAAAAATTCTAATTTTATATAGCAGATATTTTAATTATTGTATTATTATTTTTATTGATATTAGTATTCTTTTAAAAAAAGAAAAAATTAAAAGGAAATGAAATGGAAAAAGAAAAAAGAAAAACAAAAGCCAAAGAAAAAGAAAAAACGAAATGAAATAAAAGAAAAAGGAACAAAATATATTGGAAAGAAAAAGCAAGAGAATTGTGAGAGGAGCTCTTCTTGTTTTCTTTTTTTGTTTCAATTTCAAGACGTCGTCGTTTTCACTTAAATGAAACGACACAGTTTTAGTTATATCAAGGGAGTCAAACTTCTTACTCTAACAAGATCCATCTACTTGACCATGACTCCGGGTACTGATAAGGGGGTTTTTCTTCTCCCTCTAGCCTCATTTCCTCTTTTAACCACCTTGACCCTTGCTGCTCCTTTATCACAGGTTTCTTGCTGGTAAGGAGACTTCAGTCCATATCAATCCTTCTTTAGTTTCGTCACTGAAAGCTAGAATCAGAAAAAGGCCTATTTCATCCCTTTGATTTTGTCTTTAAGGATGTACACTTGAGCTCAATTTCATTTTATTAAAAAAAAAATAATTTATACTCAAAGTTTAAATAAAGCCAAATTATATTTTAGCTTATTTTGATCTAATTAGCATAATTTTGTTATGACTCATTTTTTAACGGATTTTAAATTAGAAATTAGGAGTTTTCATTTTTTATAGTGTTTTTATTTCGGAATAAGTTAATTTTTTGTTTCTTTTATGTTCACGCAGAAAATTCATAAAAAAATAGCTAAATTATAGTTTTCAGCAGTGTTGCATAGACTATTGTGTGGGTCATGCATAGAACCATGCAAAGATGCAAAGTTGATCAGTAAGTAGAGTTGAATTGCGTAAAGAGTTAAATGCATATGTTGTTTCATAGTTCGTATATTGGGCTATGCAAAACATCAAATTTAAAATTGAGAAACGCAAGTGGGCTACCTTTTTAAGATAATGAAGATCTAATCCATATGCGAAATTAGAGGTAGGCTTGCATGGACTCAAGCCCCTAAAATTACAAAGCTCTTTTATTATTGGTCAAATTGGTAATGGAGAAGATAAAGGAAAAGGGGCTAGCCCTCCTCTTTACAATTTTTGAAGGGTTATAATCAATGATAAAATAGAACTTGTGATTATCATGATCAATAGGTTCTAAGAGAAATTATAGTCACTCCATGCATAACGCATTAGTGGAAATAAAGTCATTTTAATGCAACAAAATCCAAAAATTTGTGGTTATATAATTAATTAATTAAATGTATATATTTATATTAAATATTAAATGATAATATAAATATTTTTATATTTAAAAAATATAATAACAATAATAATTTATTAATTATATATCATTATATTATTAAATAAATATAGAAAGAGATGATATATATTTGTTCTACTTTAATTTCAATTTTAGACTCTATTATAAGTTTTATACTGTAAAAAAAAAATAAAATAAATTATTGTGAGTTAATTATCATGTATTTATTAGGGTAATTATGTTTAAGACGATTTGCCTTATTGCACACTATTTTAGTTAAGGGATCCCACTTTTTACGTTAATTATCTTCTGCCACATATTTTCTGCAATTATGATACATGAAAAGAATTTTATCAATAGTAAGAATTTTCGATTAACTTATCCAATTTCATTGAACAATTTATTTTTCTTAGTTAATTTGACTTTGAGTAAGATTAAATTTATAATAAAAATTTTTGACATTACTTTAATTTAACTAAAACTCATTGTCAAATTTTCATTTTAATATTAAAACTATAAAAATGCAAATTTTAGACATACTACACATATTTGAGTAAAGACGACAATGATATTTGTAAAATCTACATATTCATGACTGAAATCATTATATGACATATTTACTTCCTCTTAAATATGTTTTCCAAATAATTATAATGATATTTTCTATACATTTTCTAGATGTGTATATTTATATATTTTTATTAATTTCATAATTATTGATTTGGTACTTTAATTATTAAATCTTTATTTAATTATATCAAAAATTTTGAAATTCGATACTTAGCCCCTCAAAAAATATTTTCCAGTTTCATCATTGACCTAATCTGCATAGAGATTTTTGGGCAGAAAAAGAGCAGATTTTTAGGATAGAAAAGTGAATTCAAGATCTACACCAAATAAAAAAAAAAAAAGAAAAATTTTATGAAAACTGAAGACATTCCCTTTTAAGGTTTTCATTGTTTTTGTTTAGTAAAACTTTTTTTTGAAAATTCTTCTACTCAATTCAATGAATTCTTTCATCTTTGTTTCTTTTTCTTCTTCTAAGATGAACTAATTTTTCAATTTTAGAGATTAGGGTGCAAGCCCAATATCTATTTCATGATTCTATGAAGTTATTTTTGTTTTAATTGTGTTGGATGTCTTGACTTATATGTTTAAGCTTAATTAATCTTATATGTAAGAAACGTCGCATATGTGTAATGTTTGAAATTTTAGATGATGGACCGAAAATGAAAATTTAGGATTAGTCCTAACATATTAAACCTGAAAATTAAGACCATGATAATATACTCAACTTCTAGAGATATTCAAGGATTATTCATGAAACTTAACACATTAATATTAAATTTTGTGACTATGAGAGTACACATAATTTCAGTCATAATAGACTCAAGTTCGTTAAAAAAAGATTATTATGTAAATTAGGAAAATCAACCTTCAAACATAACTCAATCTCAATTGAAACAATTATTTTGATATATTTGTAGAATGATATTATAGTATACCCGAATTTCTTAGAAATTACTATCATAAGAGTTTTTTAATTAAATCTTAGTTTGATTTAATTATTTTATAATTTTAATTTTTAATTTTTTTCTTTTTGATTATTCGATTGTTAGATAATAAAAAAAATTAAGACTTTATTAGTGCTTATGTAAAACAATCGTCGTGGAAATGATCTCTACTTATTATTGTATTACTTGAGTGATTTATACATTTTCAAGGATCACATATGCAATAATAATTTTATAAATTTTAATTCAATTAAATCCTAAAATAAGTAAATTTTATTTTTTCGGATTTTATGAATTTTAGTTCAATTAAATTGTATTTTGACCAGGTGGCCAGCTTTGACTTTGCCAACGAATTATTAAACTAGAATGACCTCCCCCATTTTAATGACCGTTATTATTGATGCAAGCGTCATTGCAGGAGAAGTTGATGCAGGCATCGTCATTTCACCATTTAGTGAAAAGGGCTTTGGCGCATGCATCATTGCAGAAGCAAATTGATTTAAGAATTAGACAAGCGTTATTAAGAGTTGCTACCGACCAAGTGGGTATGTTTAAAATATGCCCTCTTTGTTTGCTAAGAAAGTTAAAAGAGCGTAGGAAAATCAATGTTTTGAAATTTTTATAACTAAAAGGAAATTAATTTGATCTAAATGTGGAAACTTTGATTACAAGAAGTAAAAGTTAGAATCTTTTTATTATTTTAGCAAGCTGGGTTTCAAATTGACAGGGAAAGAATGCATATGTATAGAAATTAAATAAGCGTTTGTTCATTGCGATTAGAACAATGCCATTATTTAGGGTGGATAAAAATTTAAGTTTTATGGTTTAGTTGAATTGATAAGCTCTCTTGGATATACTAGGATTGTAATTTTAAGAGTGTTCTTTGTAGTATTAGTGATGATGATTTGAGCTAATGACATAGATGCTGATTTTTCCTTCTAATTTTGAATTTTTAGGTTCATTAATGAGAAAAGAGCTATAAATGGCAAAGGTAACATAAACAAGGTGATTCAATCGAAGGAAGGTATTGCACAAATGGAGGGTTTGAATTGAATTTGCAAATTTTGAAAGTTATATATATATATATATATATATA
This sequence comes from Omphalea diandra, assembly GCA_949677035.1. NCBI lineage: Eukaryota > Viridiplantae > Streptophyta > Magnoliopsida > Malpighiales > Euphorbiaceae > Omphalea > Omphalea diandra. Next base: position 17,832 of record CATIWR010329268.1, on the reverse strand, counting down.
TATATATATATATAGACACACGCACACCAATCATTACTCTATCACAACAAGTTAACACAACATGCTACCTCAACCACTCAAGAAATGTTCCTGTTTAGCTCGTGATGCTTACCCTAATCATGGTTTTATACATAGGGATGATAATGGAGAGAGAATTCTCCACTCCTTGTGGGGTTTATATAGATATAATACACCCGTCATTGCTCTACCACAACAAGTTAACACAACATGCTTCCTCAACCACACAAGAAATGTCCTTGTTTATCTCGCGGGGCCTAGTCAAAGCAATTGTCTAATGCTTGTTCGGAATAAGGCAACGCTTGTTGGATGGTTCAGAAGGCCATACTTAAGTTGAGGCATTTCTCATATGCTTGTTGTGGTAGCTTCAGTGTCCGTCGACCACCTGTTGAATGAGGACAACAACCTTGCTCTGTCAAGCTAAGTTTGTCTTGACTTTCACTATCTAACAATTTATGTTTTCCACCATGTTTCCTTTTCCAATCATCATAGTCTAAGAAATTAATATACCTGCAAGTCCTAACATAAATAATTTTGACACTGATTAGTTTTTTGACATATTTGTAATCATCAAAACAAAACTTGAAACCTTGAGGTTCAATGTTATGTAATAATAAATTTTAATTTTAAAAATTTAAATTTATAATTCATAAAATCTTTCAGTTTCTCTTTTTAAAAAAATTACTCTTTCACACATAATATTTTGTCACAATACATTATGCGAAATTTTTAGTGCCCACCAAATTGTATATAAAGAGAAGTAATATTGTCACAATAATATCTGTCATTATATTAAATAATTATAAAAATATGATAAATTTATTTTATCACTATAAATAATTTTTATTCCTACTAAATAATTTGTCATAATAAGTAATAAATTATAATTTAGGCACATGAACAAACACAATAAAATTAGTAAATTTATTAAAATATAAAAATTTTATTATATTTTAAATAAAAATAAAAATAAAGTTAAATTTGAATTTGAATTTAATTAAATAATCTAAATATTTTTTAAAATAAATTTCTTTCTTTTTTATTTTAATTATGCTACCTTTTTATATTTTTTAATAATATTTTTTTTCTATATTGTCATCGAGTCAGGTCACGAGTTTGATCAATTCGAGTCAGTTTTGACTCAACTTGATCTAAAAATATTTTAGGTCATTTCGGATTTGTCTAGGTTCAGATTGAGTTTTCAAATCAGATAAAAAATTGTCACCTCTATACCGATATCAATAAAAGTTTATTTAAGGTGGTATTTAATGTGGCTGATAGATGTTGACAGAAGTTTTTCACACAACAGTTAAAAAAATATTTATTTGGTAAATCATATAAAACAACAACTGATAATAGGTACAACTCTAATAAAATGTGAATTTAATCAGTTCTATTTAAAACTTTTTTGAACCTTTGCAGTAATAACTAACAAAAATCAAAATTATTCTTAAACCTTTGCAATAATAACTAAATAAAAATAAAAATTATTTTTACTTTTTATTATTGTTAAATTTTTATTATTTACCTACTAGCTATAAATTATAATATTTTAATTATTTATATAAAAATAATTCATTTTAATTATTATATATAAGTTTTATAAAAAAAATTGTATATTGGATATTTTAATTACTAAAAATATATTAACATATATACTAATTAATATTAACAAAAATAATTATTAAAATTTCATAAATACAAAATAATAATTATAATATTCTAACTTTGAAATAATACTTTATAAATATATGTGAAAAATATATTATTTATTATTTATTTAATATTATATTTTATTAATCATTTTATAAATTAACAACAATATCTAAATAAAATTTACTCAACACTTATATTAAATCGTTATTAGATGCTAACTACTAGTTATTAACTGCATTTATGAGCCATTCCAAACATATCCTAAATCTATATACGGAGGATTAAAGGTGGCCAAATTGGTTCCAAATTAAAATAAAAAAAAGAAATAACCTCAAAAGTTTTTAAAAACTAAATTTATTGACTCCATCCAAATATTAATTATAAAAGTTTAACTCAAAAAATTATCAAATTGACTCCAGTACATTATTTGTAATATTTTCAAAATTTTAAAATAATATTTTATTTAAAAATTAAAATTGTTAGCCGTCTAATTCAAAATCTATACAAAAATCTTTTATCAAACTTGAGCTAACAATTTATTCTAACTCACCTACAATCTGACATGACCAATTCGAACTCATATGAAGAAAAATTAGACTCAAAATGATTCCGCCTAATATGATCTTATCCGTTTATCACTTATATACGTGCTAGATGTTCAAATAATTTTCTTTTTTCTTTTTTTTAAAAAAAAAGTGAGATGGAGGGGAACCGGTTATGTATGAAATCGAATATTTTGGCCTAAAATTAGATGTAGATTCATTCTATAGAGCATAAAACAAATTCGGTGATAAAAAGCAGCTGAAAAAGATTAAGCACCAGTTCGATTTGACATTTTTTATTAGTGTTAATAATTGAATATTCAAATATTGAAAAAATATTTGATAAATATTAGTAATTAGCATTTTAATTTAAAAACTATCATTCAATGTAGGGATGAACATGAGATTTAGATATTCCCAACTTGGATTGAACTAATACCGAAAAATTTTTGATATGAATAATAAAATACCCAAATCTAAAGGTATCAATTTTTTTAAAATGAGATCATAATAAAGATTTTATATTATCTGAATCAAGAACTGAATCGAAATGTATTATAACCATCTCGTACCGAAAAAATAAAATCAAACTGTAATATATATAATATAAGTATTGTAATTATTAATTTTATTAATTAACTTACTCAATTAGTATATATTATTAACAATTAGAATAATTATTAATTATTAATTATAAATTTGTTGTAAATATTAAAAAGATTTTAAATTAACATTTAATATAAATTATTAGTTATAATTTATTAAATTATTGTTTATTTATTTTAGTCCTTAAATGATTAAAGTGAAAAATGTAAAATTTATTTATTTTTGTTTATATAGATTAAAAAGTAAAATTTAATTTTTAATAAACTGAAACAACTGAATATCTGAACCGGTACTGAACCCAATTGAATTGTCCCAAAATAATAATAAAAAAATTAAACTGAATAGTCCTAAATTTATAAGGAACCAAACCGAACCAGACCAAAAATTCAGAACAGTATCAATTATCTATTTTTAAAATCTTTAAAATTTCAGTCTGACTCTAAAGATTTTTAAATCTGTAAATTAGACCGAACCGTACTCACCTTTAGTTTAATGTTTAAAAAATATAACTAAATATTGAAAACAAATTTTTTCTACCAATTAAATATAAAAACTAACGTTTATTCTTATATTTATCATTATACATATTTAATATTTCATATAAAATTAATTAAATATAAAAATAATTATTTTTTGTAATTTAATAACATAACTATTCATTCAATCATTAAATACTAAATATTTTATATTTATTGATAGCTCACAATTAAATAATGACTACCTAATCATTGACCTTCATCAAGTCATAAATTTTTAACTCAACAAAGCTAGACAATAAGTTCTAAACGTCAAATTATTCATTTAATTCAATGTCTTTTTATTTTTTTGAAAAAAGAAAAAGAGAAATTTTATTAAGAAATAAGACAATCATTAAGAACGAAAGGTTGAACCTTGTATAGATGGAGTAAAAGACTTCTCCGTCCATACAAGGTTCTCATGGTTACAACAACATAAGGCAATTTTGGCCAACTGATGAGGCACCAAATGAAAATGTCTAGGAATAAAACCAAAAGTACGAGCCTGAAAAACATAAACTAAAAGAGCAAATGTCTTTGGCAAGTAATCGCAAATAGGAGGCAGCTTTCTGGATCTCATAATGATCAACAAATTATCACTTTCCATAAGAAGATTGGCAAAGCCCAAGTTAGTGAGCAAAACGGAGTCCATGGACGATTACTGCAGCCTCTGTATGAACCACCTGTATAAGGAAATCAACCCAGCAAAATTTAAAAATTTTGATTTCCAACCCAAGAACACAATTATATGTTTGTGTCAATCACATTTATATGTTTATGTCAGTCACATTAACTGAAATTCTTTCAGTTTGATTTTAAATTTGTTATAAATCGCACTAGAACATACTCTGTTACCCAAACTGTCACTACTGTTAAATCTCTACCAAAAAAATAAAAAATAAAAAAGGCGAAATATACTAAGGTGAGAGGACCAACCCAGACCCAGTAGCGTTTATTGGGCTGCGTGTTGGGTTCCCGTAAGAACCCAACTAGAAAAATCTAACAGACGGAAGTACCTAGAAGGTCATTGTCGATATTTTTCCCTGGAAAAAGGCAAGACGAGAAATGAAGCCGTTAGAGGAGTGGGTGGTCAAAATATGTAAGAAGAAACAACCATAACTAAAAAGAGCAGTGGAGAGAATTGGTCAAGAAGATGAAATGTAAAATAAAAATATTTGCCAAAAATTGTCCCAATCCTTTCGCAGCGTGCGCGCCTCAACACCCTCCCTCTCATTATTTCTATCTGTTCCAACATTTCCCTTTCCCCCTGCGGAGGTACTTTTGTTTGTCTCCCTCTCTCTGCATTATTTCTTGTTATGGGTTATCTTCAGTGCTTACTATAATATTATACAAATGTGTATCTGTGCAGGCATTGGGCTAAAGGGCTCTAGCTGTGGCATCCTGATATGAGTGTTTGATGTTTTATGTTGCATTTGTTTTTTCTGCGCAGCCATTTCACACTTTCCCCACCAGATGGCTTCTGTCCCTGGACTTTTATCTCCTGCTGCAGGTTTTTGTTTTCCATTTCTTTCTTTAATTTTAATTTCTTTGTGCTTTAATATATGGTTTCATAAATGGGTAGTTCTGAAAATTTTGGTTTGTGGTTGTTTGTTTATTTTGCAGTGCCCGAGATGGAGCCTGTTGGTGACGAGAAGAGGACAAGGATTGAGTCCTTGAAAAAGAAAGCCATCAATGCCTCCAATATATTTAGAAACTCTTTGACAAGAAAGGGGAGGAGAAGTAGCAAAGTTATGTCCTTTGAAATTGAGGATGTCCATAATGCCGAGGATAGTAAGGCGGTTGATGCTTTCCGCCAAGCTCTTATATTGGAGGAACTTCTACCCGCAAGGCATGATGATTATCACATGATGCTGAGGTGTCTTCTCTTTCTTTCTTTCTTCTTCTTTTTTATAGTATATTTTAGTGGCATTTTTTTTTTTTGGGAATGCTCATTTTGTAATTGATGTGATACATATATTTATCTTCTTATTGTATGTATAGATTCTTAAGGGCCAGGAAATTTGATATTGAGAAAACAAAGCAGATGTGGTCTGATATGCTCCAATGGAGGAAGGAATTTGGTGCTGACACAATCATGGAGGTACTAACATTTGGAATGGATGATTTGGAGTATAGATTTCTATTCTTTGATTTTCTTTTTGTAGTATTTTCCTAATTTGATCTGAATTAAAACATGTATCGTCTGATGATGTTTTATTATATCATTTTATTCTTCCTTTTGAGTTTTTTTTTTTAACCTTTCTTGAAGGATTTTGAATTTAATGAACTCAATGAAGTCATGCAATATTATCCCCAAGGGCATCATGGTGTGGATAAGGATGGGAGGCCTGTTTACATTGAGAAACTAGGCCAAGTAGATTCTAACAAGCTATTGCAAGTCACAACTATGGATCGATACGTTAAATACCATGTAATGGAGTTTGAGAGAACTTTTGCTGTTAAGTTTCCAGCCTGTTCAATTGCAGCCAGGAAGCAAATTGATCAAAGTACAACAATCTTGGATGTGCAAGGAGTGGTATGTGACAACTATAAAAAACTGATGTGGGTTGATTAAATATTGGCTGCAATCTCATATATATAAGCGATTAAGATAGTAGTTATTATTGATCTTTTAATCGATCTTGCAATTGAGATACTTGCTAAATGATAGTAGCAACTACAGAGTTCTTTAGCATGACCATGATGTTTATCTTCCTTTTTCCCACATTTCCAGCCATATAGGATAATTGTGTTTGTTAGTTGCTTTTTCTTAAATTAATAACCACAGGGCCTGAAAAATTTTAACAAAGCAGCAAGGGATCTTATCACTCGCTTTCAGAAGATTGATGGTGACAATTATCCTGAGGTATTTGTTGTCTTAAACAGACAAACCATAAATTTTTTGCTATGTTCCTCTCTATTGCTTATTTCTAGTGATAATATCGCTGTGATGTCCTGCTAATTGCTGCTTGTTTACAGACCTTGAATCGGATGTTCATCATCAATGCTGGCTCTGGATTTAGAATGTTGTGGAATACTATTAAGTCTTTCCTTGATCCCAAGACTACAGCAAAGATCCATGTGAGTATAAATTCTTATGACAAATCAGTAGAATTTGCCTGAGCCAAAACCTAATTAGGGAAGGATATTTTTCACCAGGTTCTTGGAAACAAATACCAGAGCAAGTTACTTGAGATCATTGATGCCAGGTAACTTTCTTGTGAATAAATTATGCAATAATCTTTCTAGTTTTGGCTGTCCTACTAACAATTGTCTTTCCTTTTTTTTTTTTTTTTTTTTTCCAAGTTAATTATAAGTGTTTTTGTATAAAAAACACACGTACTCCTTTTTTTTTTTTTTTTGTCTTGTTCTCCTTTTGTCTAAACTTATTTACGAGGCCTTTTTCCCCCTTCCCTTTTCTTTGCTGCCCTGTTTTTGGACTAGTGAGTTGCCAGAGTTTTTCGGAGGTACCTGCACGTGTGCTGATAAAGGAGGCTGCATGCGTGCTGATAAGGGCCCCTGGCAAAATGCAGAGATTTTGAAGGTGGACCTGTGGTCATTTTCGTATTCTTTGTTTTTATTTGGTTTCTTCTTGAATCAGCTTCCTTATTTATTTCATCATCTTGCAGATGGTTCAAAATGGTGATCATAGATGTTCAAAGAAATGTGAGCCACAGAATTCTGATGAGAAGACAACTGCTGAGGATGAGATAGTGTCCTCAAAGGTCTTATTTGTTGAGCATATGTTTCTTTCTGTTTCTCCTTGTGGGTTTTTCCTTAATGACTTCATATGTAATGTACCCAGAGACATGGCTCTTTCAAGGTGAATGTTCCAAGTTTAGAGTATTCACAAATCTCTCCTATTCTATCTCAAGTAAGTATTGCAGTCTTCCTATATATCTTGTCAACTATAAAAATTTGGAAGTTTTCATTTTTGATTCAGCAACTGGGCGAAGTAGTGAAAGGGGCTTATGCCACTTGAATAGTTATTTGGGCATTAAATAATGTCTTTAAGGTTTGAAGCTATCCAAATTCATATAGTTGCTTGATAAATTATATAAGTTGAATAAATAATTTTGATAATGAATACCAGTTGGGGATTTATGATAAACTTTACCGCAAACTCTGGTTTTTTCTTGAAATCCTGTAATCCATGCTGTTGCAGGAGTTAGGCAAGGATTCAACTTCCAGTTTTGAATCTTGATGCTATATAACTAGTGTGATCATGTTTCTTGTGAACATTTGCACTTTCTGTTTTTTGGATAAATAATGAAGTTGCATTTCCTTTTATTTGTGTTCTGATGTATACACTTACTCTTGAAATTACCACCTCCAGGTTTCTAAAAAGTTTGAGGACTTTGGCCCTATAATAGAGAAGACTGTGGATATGACTTGGAAAAAATTAGCAGATGATGATAAACTTTCTCTTAATAAAGGTACATTTATAGTAATTTTTTTTTTCTGTATTATAACTTTTTTCCCCTCAAATTTTGTTCTGTGCTTGCAAGAGTTACTAGAGAAACATAGCTGTGTTTCTGAGAATATTTGATATTGATTCCTATGGTTCTTTGATCTCAAGTGTGGTTGATTCAGCATATTTGTCAATTTGGTTATGAAAGCCCAAATTTTGGACTCATATTTTTCTCATGCAAAATAATATTTTGAGTAATTTTGCGTGATTTTCTCCCTTTCTTGATCCAAATAATATATTCTGAGTTTCTGTGATTTGCAGCAGTGGAATCTTACACCAATTATACTGGTTGCAAGAATCCTGAAAGGGTGGGCTCTCCAATTTTTACTGGTGTTATGGCATTTGTTATGGGCATCGTCACCATGATTAAAGTGACACGCAACATGCCCAATAAGCTGACTAATGCCACTTCAACTATCTATTCCAGTCCTGTCTACTGTGATGAGATAGTGGTTAAAGACCGGGCAAACCAGCCACATGAAGCGGCGATCTCTACTGCAGATTATATGATCGTCATCAAACGCATGGCGGAATTGGAAGAAAAAGTGAGTGTTATGAGCATGAAATCTACTTTGTCACCTGACAAAGAGGAAATGTTGAATGCTGCTATGAGCCGGGTTGATACATTGGAGCAAGAGCTCATGGCAACCAAGAAGGTATCGTTTTTAATCCATGAATTTTGTATAAGTGGCACTGAAGTTAATAGTGGTAAAAACTTAAGTGGAGTTCTGATTTCCTTCAATTACTCTTGCTTATTTAGGCTCTGGAGGATTCACTTGCTCGTCAGGAGGAGCTTGTAGCTTATATTGAAAAAAAGAAGAAAAAGAAGAAGCTGGTACATTTGCTGCAAATATCATAATGTTTGTAATATAGTACTACAACTTGATTCTCATTTGCAATGTTGTTTGGCTTGTGATGCAGTTCACCTGGTAAATTAAGAAAGGCAGGATGCCTAGAGTTGCTCACATAACTCTTTTGGTGAGCTAATTTTCTGTTTTCCAAGGCCACCTGGAAGCACTGTTGTTATGGTTTCATGTAGAAACCAGAGGTTTTGTCCCAGTGTACAAACAATGTCCTTTCATAGCCGCAATGAGAAGTGTCATCTTACAGATCTATTGAAATTGTCAATACAAATGCTGAGCATCTATTATAGTTTTCTAAGTTTTGATTTCTTAAATCCCCTGAGAGTCACCGAATTAACATCCGGGTATTGATTTAGGCAGCTTAACTTCTGAAAGCAAAAATCTGTCTTTCTAAGAATAGATTTCAGCTCTTTAAGGGGTTCACGGAGAGACATAAGCAAATAGTTAAAACAACGGTCTTCTCAAGTTATTAGCTAATGGTTTGCTAAATTAAGCTAGGGCTTCTGTGAACTAATTGATATGCTCTTCAAACATTGAATTACTACAAAACAAAATGATAAAATAAAGAGAAATTTTCGCAAGAAAATGGATTACTAACCCACTGGAAAATTAATTAACATTCCTGCTAATTGATACAGCCTTGGAGCCCACTGTGAACTCTTGAACATTCACAGTGTTACCATTGTTTTCTTCTGCTATACGATATGCTTATGTTCAATCTTCAAATTCCACCGTTTCAATTATTGAAGAATGATGCACAAGATAGGGGAACAAGGCATAAATCTTTACTTAAAAGATCTCTCTTTAGCTGTCCCCTCCCATCACCCTGTGGATCAAAAACAAAATGTAAAAGATAGATGAAAAGATATTATTGTTCATTCCATCTCCAAAAGTTGTCTAACAACTTATTAACACAACCATAAAACCAACTTAGGTTGGTTCAACTGATACACTTGCAGGTAATTGTAAACAAGGGATTATGGGTTTTGCCTAGACAATTCTCCCAATGAATTAAAACAACTATTGTGCAGTCAAAAATCCATTTGTAACCATCCAACAGATTTACAAAATATTGGCAGAAAAATTTCTTACCGCTTGTATTGTTCCAGTTATTGGCTTGCTGTTTGATGACCTCATGTAAGGTACACTCAATGTCTGTTTGAAACAAGAACAAGCATAAAATATTAAGGAAACAAAACCATCCTTCATCATTGGAGTAGCTAAGGAATCACATCAAACACATAAACCCTAAGCTGTAAACTATAAACCCTAACACCGATCTATATTTATGATGAGGCAAATTTGGTACGTTGAAATAAATTCATTGGCTTATATTATCTCCTAAACACAACAAACTTTGAAAGAGATAACAATATTACCTGCATTTGGTCATGAAGAAATTGGATATACCCAATAGTTCCTGTCAATACAGAGGCAGTGTCTGTCTGGAAGTTGATTAAAGGCACAAAAAAGTTAAAAACACAAGTATGTGGGCATATTTATATTCATCACCTAGCTTTTTATAATATAGATACAGATATCCTACCTTGCCATAAGGAGCCACTAACCTCTCAAGAGTTGCTATCTTTTCTCTTATATTCTCCTTTCTCACCTAGTGAAAAACCCAACTCAAAAATATTACACAACTATACAAATAGACTCTAAACTAGACAAAAGTAAGTTCCACATTGCTTAAAATCATCACCTTCAATGGACGGCATGAGGATCGTGATGGGGGGCTGATGCTTTTTAGCTTCTATCTGAATTGCTTTTTCAAAGGCTGAGGTCTTGAAAATTGAACGAAAAATTCCAGTTTAGAATTAATCAGGGATTTTTTATTTTTGGAGATCAGATTTAATCAGGGAAACCAATCAACAAGAAATAGCGTTAATAAATGGATTAATTATAGAAGGATCATATTAATTGTAATATTTTGTGTATAAGGACTATGATATAATTGTTGCAAATTGTTTTCCTAGATAAAATTAAATTATATATCCTAAGATAGATTGATTAGGGTTTATTTCATATTATCATGGTATATTAAAACTCAATATCAATTAATATAAAGATGGTAATTAATTTCTAGAATCATCAAGGGATTAACTTAGATGAGTAAATTATTTAATAGAGTCGCAGTTTAGATTCCTAAGAATATGATGAAGAATAAGTAAGAACTAAAAATACCTGCTTTGTTGGATGCACTAGAAGGGCTGTCCTTAAGTCCTCCCATCAAATGACCAAAAGCATTACTAGTTTGTGAAGCATGGCTAGAACCCACAGCATCATATTTATAAGGGGTTAAAAGATGATCCACAGCTTGCAAGTTCATGTCCAAAGAGCTTGAGATAAATAAGCTTGGGAGAATATGACTGAAATCATGGCTACTATAATTAGCAGATGAGCTCTCAAGACATGCAAAGTTTTGAGGGTTATTATTATTAGAATATAGTTTATCTCCATCCAAAAGCTGTAGTACTGTGATATGGTCATGCCCAAATTCCACCAATATCATGATAATCAGAATATTCCTGCTGCTTGTATTGGGTTGACACAGAATGAGATTCCTCTATATTGTTATTACAAGGGGTATTCAGATGAATCATTTCGCTCAACTTGGGGAAGGAATCTGGCATCTCTTCTTTGATTTTTGCAAGAAGTAACTCATTTGCTGTAGCTTCATACAAATTCCTACTCCATTCTTGACGCATGGAAGCTCGATTAGGTGCAGCCCTTCATGAATTTGAAAATTTATCCATATAATTAATATCATATAATGCTTATATTTAGATATTAATATATATAATAATATAGTGGATGAAATCAACTTACAATATAGAAAAGACACGACCAAAAGTTCAGAAAACCCTAGAAAATGTACACGAAAAAATGGGAAGCAAAAAAGAAAGAAAAAGGAAAACTAAAAATGGGTTTCTTGCTTTACAAATACACACCCTCCTTTTCATTTTCTATTCCCTATCTAGGTAGTTATAGCTAGTTCCTCCAAACCTGAAGGGAATATTACTTATGAAGCAATAGCCATATTTTAATAACATTCACCATGCTTTTAATGAAGAACTAGATAGAAATTAAGGAGCAGTGTACTACTAGCACTTACAACATGACGCCTGGTGGTGGGTTCATGTAGTTGGTGCTTGAACCGTTATACTCTGGTTGAAATAATAAACAATAATAGTATCCTCCATACTGTTCTTGGAACTGGAGCTGGGAATGAAGATTTGCAGATTCCTGTAATAATTTAATTTAGGATTTAGTTCATAAATTTAGAACATCAACTTTAAAAATTAAGCGGAAATAAATTATGTATTTGTTTGCGTGTTGGATTCCAAATCGTTCTACGTCATAATTGCAATCACTGAAAATTGAATACTGAGATAATAGGTTATAAGAGTTGAAAAAGAGAGCTAAGTCTTCCTTTTCTTGACATTCTCACAAAACGGCTACAATGAGCATAACAACTAGGGTTATCAATGCAAGAGAAAGAAACTAGTCTATTTATAATAAATTTTAACGGACCCACCCATCATATGTCCATGTTAAAATAGACCTTCACTGACTATCTTCCATATTGGCCCATAAAAGGTGTCAAAAGCCCAAAACTCAATTGATCAGTATTTCAACTGGGCTTCCCACTAATCAATAAACCATATTATTCAATATGTTTTATAAATAATTAAAACAAACTCATAATTAATATTAGCCCACATAAAAAATTTCAACATTCTCCAACTTGGGTAATATTAATTATGACGTTTTCATGTTTTAAGAAAGAAAATATTTTTGAAAACGACTCTCGAACTAAATACTTTAAACTCAAATATGACCACAAATTTTAGAAAACATATAGTTTATTGATAAAATGACGCCTTATACACAATCCTGTCCACATTAAATTATCAATATCGGATCATGACAGTAGTTATGCCTCTTATTGACATAGTACCAATCCATAGTTACAAATATTGACAACTTAACTGACATGGATTCTGATATGACAGTGTAACAAGAAAATAGAGCTCATATGTGATCAATACACTATTTTCTTTGTCAGTCCTCCAAATATTTCTCTTTCATATATGCTCAAATGAGCAAGAGAAATTCACAAGACTAAGAATTTTATTTCCATTTTGGAAATACACACAAAATATCTTAGCCTTTGTTTCCAGAAATACAATTGGAAACCAACATACCTTAAGATAATCACACCAATTTTAAGCACATCACCCACAACTCATAGCATACTATATATATAGAATGTGCACATACGCATAACAAACAATCGCAAGGTACTTAATTCATATAAATAAATATGAATAAACAATATAGCAAAATTATTTAATTTAGACGTTCAATTACAAGCACAAAACTCCCACTAACCAAACACATCAAAAGACTCCACAACACCCATATCACAAACATATTTCTTGAAAACTATGGATCTAAGTCCTTTGGTTAGAGGATCAGCTAACATTAAATTAATACTAACGTACTGAATCTCAATGTCTCCTTTTTTTACTAAGTCTCTGACTGCAAGGTATTTAATCTCCATATGCTTAGAACCATTCGAACTTTTATTATTCTTAGAGAAGAACACAACTACATTATTATCACAATATATTCGAAGTGGCCTAGCAATAAAATCAACCACAAGCAAATGAGAAATAAAATTCTTTAACCATATAGCTTGTGTACTAGTACCATAACATGCAACAAACTCAGCTTGCATAATAGAAGAAGCTGTAAGCATTTGTTTAATACTCTTTCATGAAACAACACCACCAGCAAGCATAAAAATATAACCCAAAGTGGACTTCATATCATCTTAACAGCCTATAAAATCAGAGTTCATATGTCTATAAACCAACATATAATCCTTTATCTTTTGTAAGTATCTCATTACCTTCTTAGCAGCTACCCAATGATCCCACCCAAGATTAGAAAGATATCGACCAAGAACACCAACAATGTATGCAATATCTGGTCTTGTACATACCTGAGCGTACATCAAGCTATCAACTACACTTGCATAAGGAATATTATTCATGGTTTGTTTCTCTATATCACTTTTAGGGCACTACTCCTTACTGAATTTATCTCCTTTCACCACATGAGTATCACCACCTTTACAAGATTGCATATTGAATCTACTGAGCACATGATCAATATAGGTCATTTGAGAAAGACCCAATAAATGACGAGATCGATCACGACGAATCTTAATACCCAAGACAAAAGATGTCTCTCTAAGATTTTTCATATCAAAAGTCCTAGAGAGTAACTGCTTAGTTTCACAAATCATCCTCATGTCATATTAGCCAACAAAATATCATCAACATAAGAACAAGATATATAAATTTACTTCCACTGATGTTATGGTAAATGCACTGATCTATCTTATTCTCTGTAAAATCAAGTGAAGTGACTATCTCATCAAATTTGAGATACCGTTGACGCGAAGCTTGTTTGAGATCATAAATAGATTTCTTTAGCTTACGAATTAAGTGTTTTTTACCACTTTTTTTAAAACCCTCAGGTTACACCATATAAACTTCCTCATCCAAATCACCATTTAAGAATGTCGTCTTGACATCCATTTGATGCAACTCTAATTCAAAATGAGCAACCAAGACCATAATTATTCTAAAGGAATCTTTAAAGGAAACAGGGGAAAAAGCCTTATTATATTTTTCATAATATTCATCCCATAGATCAGACCTCATAATTTTAATGAACTTTCCTAATTTTTTCTCAACCTCAGTTTTGAAAATTTTAATCATCTCAATGGCATCAGATTTCTCTTTTATCAAGTATAAATAGCCATAATGGGAAAAAATCATCAATGAAAGTAATAAAATATTTATTGCCACAAATAGTAGGTGAATAAGTTCCACTGATATTAGTATGAATAATCTCTAAAAGATCTAAACTTCTATTAGCACATTTCTTTTTATTCTTAGTTAATTTGCCCCTTATACAATTCACAGAAGCACCTAGATCCTCAAAATCAAGAGAATGAAGAATGTCATCTTTTACTAGTCTTCCAATTCTTTCTCGTCATCTTTTACTAGTCCTCCAATTCTTTCTCTAAATATATGACCTAAACATTTGTGCTACAACATTGGCTTCACAAGAATGTTCACAATGTCTTGCATCATCTAAACACAATCTATATAAATTATCAAACAAAACACATTCACAAATCAATTTAGAATCTAAAAACATATTGGCTTTTCCATTACCAATAACAAAATGATATCCAATTTTATCCAAAATAGAAACAAAAATCAAGTTTCTTCTAAAAATGGTACATAAAAGGTGTTCTCCAAAAGTGGACAAAATCCAGATTTCAATGTTAAGCTAATATACAATCTCATCTAAAATAGAAATATAGATCAAGTTTAAGACCCCTAAGTTTGGTTTGAAGGTTAACCATATTTAGAATGTAATCTCTTACACTCCCACTATGGTTGTATTTCATACTGATTTACTGACTCATTAGGGTCTCAGTTTCAGCCTTATCGGATAGAAAGTATCTATCTTTTACAGCAATAGTAAAAACTTTGGCAGTAATATCAATGGACAAATTACTCCTAAGGTATTCAGGAATAGTTTTTCTCATGGTTATAAGACTGAGACGATTTGATCTCTCCCATTTGGCATATAGTTCTTTTTCATCTACATTACTCTCACGGGTGGATTTAGCAGACTCATCTTCATAAATGACATAAACAATCTCACCCATTCCTAAGACAAACAAAATGTTGTCTTTCCACCTCTTAAAGTTTGTGCTAGTCAATAGTTCAATAGTTGCAATACTATTGTTGAAACTAAAAGAGACTATTGGCAACAAAACAAAAGCATGTATTAAAATTGGGCTATATACAAAAAATCAAATTTATAATTTGCACAATCTAGAAAATTCTAGCATCACTACATATTCTCCTTTGGGCAGAACATGCACATGCAATAGAATTTCTAATTATGAAGCACACAATCGATATCACACCAGTTTTCGAGAAATCTATCCCCTTTGGATAGACAGACTCTTTAGACTAATGCAACTCTAATCACAAATAGTTTCATCTCAATAAACACTCCCAAAATCAATGCATCTAATAACCCACTTTGGGCAGGTTATTATATACATTAATTTGGAATTATCTCTTCATTCCAACAAGCACTCCCAAAACCAATACATCTAATAACCCCCTTTGGGCAGACTATTATATACATTAATTTGGAATTATCTCTTTGCAAAAATTAAAAATAACTCTACGAATTTCAATGGATGTCTCACTTTGGCGGTAACACCCACATCAACCCATAAAATTATTTTTAATTAGAGATTTATAATAGCCCAATTAAAATACATACTAAACACAAATATATATTCCAAAAATATACAAGGTACTAAACACAATATACCTTAATTCAAACACATGATTGTTTTCTCATATATATGCAAAATAAATATTTATTATTTGTTTATTTATTTTTATCACAAAATTAATATCACTAAATAATAAACTGACAATTAATTATATATAAACCACCTAAATAATTATGTGTGTGTGTGTGTGTGTGTGTGTGTGTGTCTATATATATATATTAATAATTATTGAAATAAAATAAAACATAGCATGATGAATATGAATATAAACTTGCTCATCTAAATATTTGCCTGCATAAGAAAATTGCAAAACAACTTGTCTAGCTTAGAAGGTAGAGTGTAGGGCTCTCAATTCTGTGGTCACGAGTTCGAACCCCACATTGAGCGTTGTTTTGATTTGGAGTTTGAAAAAAAATTTCACTAAACAAAGTGTTGTTTTTTTTTTTTTTTTGCTAACAATACAAAATATTTAGAGTTCTAAATTATGTACATCTAAGCTCGGATACCACATGTAATAATTTAATTCAGGATCTAGTACATAAATTTAGAATTCCAACTTTAACAATTAAGCGGAAACAAATTGCGTACATGTTTGCGCATTGGATCCCAAATCGTGCTACACTATAATTGTGATCACTGAAAATTGAATACCGGGATAATAGGTCAGAAGGGTTGAAAAAGAGAGTTAATTCTTCCTCTCCTTGACCTTCTCACAAGATGGCTATAATAGGCGTAACTACTAGGTTTATCATTCTGAAGGTAGAAGAGAAGACCTAGCCTATTTATAATAAATTTTAACAGGCTCACCCATCACATGTCCATGTTAAAATAGGCCTACACTGACCGTCTTTCATATCGGCCCACAAAAGGTGTCACAATCCCAAAACTCAATTGATCATTATTTCAATTGGGCTTCCCACTAATCAATAAATGATATTATTCAGTTCGTTTTATAAATACTTAAAACAAACTCATAATTAATATTAGCCCACATAAAAAATTCTAACAGTTCCATGATGTAAATTTTCTTTTTTAAAGATTTTGGCAATCCCAAGATTTATGGGTATCATGTGTCAAAATAAACTTCCTTGATGATCGAAACTCGCTCACAAATGCACTTGCCTCTCTGGTTAACTATTATACCTTTTACTCTCATTATTGGAGGCTTTTCAGCTGAATAAATTAGAGCTATTGATGTAAAGTAGACTATTGAGCATTTTCAAAGGAGTAACACTATGGTATATTGATGAATCCGTAATTTAGTATCGTAAAATTCTTATTGAAACCAAAAATAATTCAAATGTTTATTAAAATAAAAAATAAATAAAATAAGATATAGATGATATTTATAAATGCACATAAATTTCTAATATTTTTGAAAGATTTATTTATTTAAATTACAATTCTTAGCAAAATAAGAAATCCAATAATGAATAAGAAAAATGAGGGTTTAAATTTATAAAATTTATTCTCTGAATTATTATTTCAATAAAAACTCCTGAATCATTTATTATTTAACAAGGATTTTACAGTGATAATATACTCCTCTTTCTCTAGACCCTTTTTAAAGATTTGGAAGAATAGAATACCAAAAGCAATGCCTCACTTTCTTTTCACCAACCTTTATGCTGCTTCCGGTGCTCTAAAATACTATGGCTGCTGCTTTTTCATATTAAAATTATTATAGAGCCACAATTATTACTTATTCAACCCTAGCTATGGAGACTATATATATATATATATATATATA